>AWVW02057419.1:0-25054 GCA_000500225.2 Phytophthora pinifolia | reverse complement strand
GAGGAAACGGGATTACCGTTCGGTAATAGTCTCTCGCATTCCCGCTTGGTAGTTATTAGGAGTTAATCCCATGGTAATTAACAACACTAGTTGCATATCCACGTGTTTGCATATGATTAGATCTTATTAAGGTAGATAGTGAAGAGAAGATATTTACCCCAAGGGGCGGAGCGACCGCTCATAAGATCAATACATTCAGTTTGGAAAACACATAGTAGAGCAGAAGCACCTTTCTTAAGGTCATTCAAGTCTCTAGGAGAAGGGTAGGCATTACCCTTGACTCACCCCTGTTCTTGGCATAAGAACGAAGGTCGTAGACCTTAACTAAGCTTCCTCTAAGCTAAAGCTACTGCAGCCCCGCTGCAGCTATGCTCTCCTCGTTTGATTCTGGCTCAACTAGAACACCAACAGATCGAGAAAGATCATAGGGGTGACGAGCGGCGCTTGGAGAACGGCGCTGCACGTGGAGACGTCGCTGCGCATTGGGACGACACTGCGCTGGGAGCTGGCGTTGCGCATGGTGCAACGTGTGAAAATCGTTGCGATGAAAACATTAACAGGTACCCCTGTGCGAAAAAGCTGTATAAGGTTATCAAGGAGGGATGTAAGACGTTTATCCCCGACTCCAAGGCAAAGAATTGGGGGTTTCTGAAGTTGGAACCCACAACCGGCCCATCGAGACTTTTTGCCCATTCCAGCGAAGATCGACCTGTACGAGTACTCCCGTTTACCAGCTCATCGGATTACAAGACGATACCTTCATTCACGGTTATGGATGAATATGGTCACTTATCCGACCTCACTTATTTTTTGTATAGATAGCGACAGCTCATTAAAGACCAATCACTGAATTCGTACTATTAACTACCAATCACAGCGACTAGTTTTTATATTATCAGCCAATTATAATGCATAGGGCTAGGTAGGTCCTCTGCACCTGCCGATCCGACGTATTGGGTCGGAGGGACACAAAAATATACGTATGTCAATACAAACTCCTAGCTGTGGGCATATCACACGCATATTTGTCACTTCTCCGACCTCTCCAACCTGTGCAATCATTTGAGCAGGCGTGCAGCCGTAAAACAACAGTATGTGCAATAATGCAAAGCGAAATGCAACGTGTAATAAGAAAATTTAAAGTGACTGTTTAATATATTAAATACACACGCGGTGCTCTGCGGCAGCGCTGGCAGCAAGAGCTGCATGAGCAGCGTCAGCAGCCGGGCTTTGCTTGGGCTCCAATTGGCGGGCAGCATGCCGCCCGCCCTGCCGGGTTCTATCGCTGCCCGCCTGCCACCGCTCCCGCGGTTTGCCAGCCACCGCCTCCGCCTCTCGCCACCGCCCTGCCATCCTCCCGTGCCACCCTGCCTGCCTGCCACCTCCCTGCCTGCCACCACCCTGCCTGCCATCACTCTGCCCGCCTCCCGCCGCCACCCTGCTCGTCTTCCGTCCTGCTGCTGCCGCCAACCTGCTGTCGCCACCCTGCTTCTGCCGTCACCCTGCCTGCCTGCCTCCCGTTCTCGCCGCCTTCCTGTCGCCTCCACCAGATTAGTTTTTGTGAATGTGTTCAGTGTGTGGCCCACAACATGAAAATAGCAATTAGTATTATGTGTTTTAAGAGTTACCTGATATAATGTACCCAAGTTTTGGAACAGGTCGGGGGAAAACGAATGGGATACACGATTGCCCTTGCCGTTGCATAGACACACCGATAGAAAAAAGACCGGCAAATGCCAGCGAGCTCGCGTATATCGATCACAGCACCTCCTACCAGATAGCGGAGCAACATTTGCACTCAATTCTCCGCGTCAATGACGCCACGATGTGCGGACGGGCTCGCAGCGATCGGCCCACGAGCCGGCAAAGACGATCAAAGGAAGTAGGGAGCATTCGATATGTTTATGGGGAAAGCCCATGCTTTCGATCGCTAGCCACGAGAGAGAAATGACCGTCCGGCGCCGGCCTGTTAATACGTTCACTCCAGCAGTCCCACGGGCGACGCGACGCGACCAACTCCAGCAGCCCCACGGGTGACGCGACGTGACCAACTCCAGCAGCGACGCGCCGCGACCAACTTCACCAGACGGACGCTAACGACAAGGTCGAAGGAAATCTGGAATCTTATGTGCTGGTATGCAAAAGACTTGTCGTCTCAAGGAAAGTCCTGTTCTGTCCCGGAAAGGGACAGTACCGTCCCTGAAAAATACTTTACCGCAGTAAGAGGATTGAAATCCTTGAGCTCTGTCTCACCAGAAGCCCGGGTAACAAGGCAGGACAGCGAAGAGCGGAAGACAGCAGGACATCAGACGACGAAGAGCGTAGGACAGCACGATAGAGGACGGCGGCGCGCAAGGAACGTCGAAGGGCCGTCGACTTTGAGCGAGCAACCGGCTGAAGTTCAAGACGGCGGATCGCTCGACAATCTTCGGTTGAAGCGTCGGCGTTGCTCGCAGAGGGTGCGGAGAAGGCACTGGACGGCGGAGAATCGACGGAGACCAAGGACCGAGAGGATGCATATGTAGGAGTCGAACACAACACGAATTGCAGCGGAGAGCACAGACCGCAGCGACCAGTTTGCTTCACCGGCTCGGTGGAGTTTAGCCTAAGACAACAACAACCAGACGTAGTTACCTGAAGTGTTGGGACGTTCTCCCTCTAGCGTGAGGAAGTGGGTACCAGCAGCCCCACGGAAGTCGACGGTATCTGAAGACCGTAACAGGGGTGCCCATAGCCAAAGAGAGGGTACTAAGAGCCCCCGACGTGTCACTCCGACGACTCGACAGAGCTAGAGACGAGAACTCCACGCTAGCACGGCACACGGAAAAGCAGTCACAGCCGCCTGTATAGTGTGTGTTAGCTTAGGGTAGTTTAAGGACGAGTGTGGCTGGTGGACACCGGACACCGCTCTGTGATCAGGAGCAGGACTGAGTGACACGGTGCGAACGGCCTGCGAAAGCAGATACGACAAAATTACTCCGCTACGCAATTTCATCCAATCAATGAAGTTACCTGCCAAGATCGATTTTACATGTCGAGCAGTAACTGCCCGATCTGCCTGGGCAGCTTCGAGCGGCCCGTGCTCGCGTCCTGCTGCGGCCAGAGCTTCTGTCGCTCGTGCCTGGACGATGCACTGCGCCAGGCCGACGCCTGCCCCATGTGTCGCTCGCCACTGCTCTCGGGGCCGTTCTCGGTGACGCCGAACCGAGCGCTCGAGGAGGCGCTGGCGGTTCTGGCCTCTACGTCTCCTACGACCGAGAAGTCAGCCGCCACGAGCTTCGTAGATGCCGTGGAGAGAAAGTTAACAAGAAATCCCGAGTCGGCAGTGAAAGTGGCAAATAGAGCCGAATCAGAGGCTAGTCGAGTACCGTTGGTATATGGGGGAGAGGGGACGCCACGTCGAGAACGAGACCCTTCTCGATGGAGCGACATACTAGTACTGTGCAGGTGTGTGGTGCTGCAACAGGCAATCAATTTCAGGGCTAAAAGTGGTTTATATGGGGCAGGATACGGTGTCAACGTCGAAGGAGTGTGAGTGTGACCTGTGCGGAGCTGCATCGACGGCTTCGGCAGTGGCAGTTGTGGTGCAGGGTGAACTGGACATCGCTGCAGTGTGTCTTCTACGTGCTGCTTTTCTTCATCTCCGTCATCTTCTTGCGCGTGCAAGAAGGGGAGTTTGCGGAAACCTCAGGGCATCTGCGCCGTCCTAACTAATCAACGGCAGCTTGCAGCCTTCAAAGGCTCCTGTGAAGGTGGTCGAGTACTGTTGCAGACTAAACGTGTCGTCCATGGAGCCTGCAAAAGCCACGAGTCCTTGTTGACTGGTGATAATCTCTAGGCAAGGCGATTGTCTGCGTTACTTGCTGCTCTTGGCGCGGACCTCGTCAGCAAGCTGCTTGAGGTGCTCCGGCCACACGGATGCTCACCCAGTCCTCCATACGCAAGCCTCCAATCTGGCCTTGTTTGGGTCTGCGAGCACGCGCAAAAGGCCACTCATCTTTCCAAGATCCCTCCTTCATCACAAATGGCGAGGTCGTGAACCCAGCAGGCCTGTTGACCTTATATTGGAACTTTCCTTCCATTGCTTTATGATACCAGTTAGTACTGTGCAGGTGAACATCCGTCTGTCGCGTCTTAAAACTCGTACTCGCACTCCAAGATGGGGTCGGCCGTGGGTGCCGTTTGCTTGGTTCTGCTGTATTTGATGGTGACGACCTTCTTCTCCACCGCTGCGATTCGAGCGGCTTCGGCGACGATCGTGTTCATGCGAGAGGCGTTCCAGTGGACACGAGGGCTGGCATTGCCCTGCACGATGTCGATGAAGCTGTCGAGCTCAAGCAGATACGCCTCGCGGAATCGCTCTGGGAAGGAATGCTGCAGCGTGTCGGCTGTGATGCCCGCCTTCGTGGACTGTACCACGGCCGTCTTGCTGGGGTTCTGCACCTGCAGCATTCCGTGCTCGCCTGCCACTTCGATGCGCTGGTCGTAGCCGTACTCGGCGCTGCGGCTTAGATCCATGGTGCACACCACGCCCGTGTTAGGGAACTCTAGCCACACTGTGGCCTTGTCCATGACGTTGAGCTCTCTTAGCTCCGCCGACAGACTCGTACCGTGCGCGTAGACCTTGTTTGGGTACTCGCCCACGAGGTCGCATACGTAGTCGATATCGTGCACTGCGAGGTCGTGGAACGGGTCGCCACCCGTTTTGAGGAACTCTACGGACGGACACGGGTGGTCACGGAACACCGTGTGGATGGACTGCAGCTTGCCGATGCTCTGCTTGTCCACGCACTGCACGCGCAGCGCCTCGTAGCTCGGGTCGAACCTCCGCTGGAAGGAGCAGAAGAGCTTCACTCCGTTCTTGTGGCACACCTGGTATGCCGCATCGATCTCGTCCACAAGAGCTGCTACCGGCTTCTCAATGCCAATCGCCTTGACGGTCTTGCCCAACGTGCCCGTGGAGCAGTCGTTGACGAGCTCCAAGTGCGTGGGGGTGGGCGTGGAGATCCAGACGCCGTCCACTTGCTCGTTCTTGGCTCCCAGAGCAGCCCCGGCCTCTGCGAGTGTTGCAAAACACTCAGTTCCGTACTGGCTGCTCAGTTCCTGCAGTTGTTCTTCGCTGGCATTGGCGTCAATGACGGCAGCGATGGATACGCGGGGATCGTTCTGCATCCCGGCCAGGCGGATGCGCCCCATGCGGCCGGTGCCCACCACAGCCAATTTGAGGTGGTTGGGGGTGGACGCGAAGGTGCGCAGGCGACTGAAGGCGAGGGAGGAGCGTGGCAGGCAGAGAGTGAAAAGTAGAGGCGACATGGCGACAACGCAGGAATGCCCGAGTTGAAGCTGTGTGGTGTGGCGGACATCGCGGATCGCGTAAGCCGTATTGGCCAATGAGCAATTGTAATTGTATGTTGCATCCCGCCGGCGCGGTGACTCTCGGAGCACGTGCCGACTGGTTCAACCTGGTGCTGCGCATCAAAGGTCAAGCTACCTCGTCTTGTTTGCGATGGCAGCAAGCGCATCGGCGTTTTCAGCCGGTAGCACTAACCAATGATAACATCATGCAAATTTACTATTCCTCCATTTGACTTGGCGTTTGTATTTTATCCAATAGCAGTACTACGTTACTTTCAGCTACTACTTATGACTACTACTACTTATGCATGACTACTTCGTGTACCTACTACTTACGACTACTACTTCTGAAGTACATCATGACTACTGTCCCCACAAAGTTTTGTGGAGCAGCATGCTGCGCCGCACTTCCGCGGCTCCACGCCGTCTACAGCGCTCCTCACTGACGTCCCCTTGGTTAGCGGCTTCACAGGCGTCTTGCAATGCTGTGCGCGCGTTTGCGTCTCCGTCGGGCGCCTCCAACGCCGGGGGCGGCACTCCGGGCGACTTCGTGTGTCATCTGCGAGACGTTGGTGTGACCATTCCAGGCGGCAAGAAGCTGTTCGAGCGCGTGAGTCTTGGTTTCCTTCGCGGCGCGAAGATCGGCGTGCTAGGACCTAACGGAAGTGGCAAGTCGACGCTGCTGAAGGTGATCGCTGGTGTGCGCAGCGACTTTGACGGAGACCGGTGGATTAAGGACGGCTTCAAGGTGGGCTACCTGCCGCAGGAGCCGCAGCTTGACCCGAGCAAGAATGTGTACGAGAACATCATGGACGGCCTCAAGGAGAGCCAGACGCTGCTGGCCCAGTTCGACGCGGTTTCCATGGCCATGGGGGAGCCGGACGCCGACTTTGACAAGTTGCTGGACGAGCAGGCCAAGTTGCAGGACCAGATCGAGCACCTGGGCTGCTGGGACTTAAGTCACGAGGTGGACAAGGCCATGGCAGCGCTGCGAGTGCCTCCTGCTGATGCAAACGTGGAGGTGCTGTCAGGAGGCGAGCGGCGGCGTGTGGCGCTGTGCCGCTTGCTGCTGGAAAAGCCCGACATGCTGCTGCTGGACGAGCCGACGAACCACCTGGACGCCGAGTCGGTGCACTGGCTCGAGGACTTTCTGCACAAGTACCGCGGCACGGTGCTCTCCATCACGCACGACCGCTACTTCCTGGACAACGTGGCTGGCTGGGTGCTCGAGCTGGACCGCGGCGAGACGTACGCGTACGAAGGGAACTACACCGAGTGGCTCACGCAGCGCCGCAACCGGTTCAACATGCAGCGCAAGAGCGACGCGATCCGAGCCAAGCAGATTGCGAGTGAAATCGCGTGGTCGCGCGAGCACCAGGGCAGTAAGGGAGCCAGCAAGGCGCGGCTGAAAAAGCTGCAGGAGATGGAGGCCAGCGGCTTCCGTGCTTCGTCGCGCGTTGAGGAGGGGCAGATTGTCGTGCCCACGGGTGTTCGTCTCGGCAACAAGGTCATCAAGGTCACGAACCTGCGGAAGCAGCTGGACGACGGCCGTGTGCTGTTCGACAAGCTCTCGTTCGAGATCCCGCCCCATGCCATCGTCGGCATTGTCGGAGGCAACGGAATGGGAAAAAGCACGCTGTTCAACGTCATCGCTGGGGTGGAGGAGCCCGACGAGGGCAGCGTGGAGCTGGGCAAGACGGTCAGCCTGGGCTTCGTGAGCCAAAGCCGCGATGAACTGAGCGCCAGACGCTCCGTCTACGAGGAGATTTCGGGGGACAACGAGTTCGTCGAGATCGGCGGAGACCGCATCAACACGCGCGCGTACATCGCAAGCTTCAACCTGCGCGGCGGCATGCAGGAGAAGAAGGTGGGCAGTCTCAGCGGCGGCGAGCGCAACCGCGTGCACCTGGCCAAGATGCTGCTGGGCGGCCACAATGTGGTCATGCTCGACGAGCCAACGAACGACCTGGATGTGGACACGCTGCGGTCTCTCGAGGCCGCTCTCTCGGACTTCGACGGCGTGTCCATGGTCATCTCCCACGACCGATGGTTCCTGGACCGCATTTGCTCGCACATCATCGCGTTCGAGGGCGACGGCCGCGTCAAGTTCTTCGACGGCAACTACACCGAGTACGAAAGAGAGCGCAAGTAGCCGCTGCCATAGTTTGCATTTTTCCGAAGCGTCCATATAGAAAACCAGCAACTTAGATTTCTCGTTTTTGTGAGTTGGATATTATCAAAATGTAAAATTCTGTTGCAACTGTGTCGTAAACTTTGCAAGTTTACAATGACACCACTGTATATCTATACACACTTTAAACAAATTGCAACAAATGAGTAATTTTGCACGTATAGGCTCTTATCCTTGATTTGTGTGCAATACTGTACGTGCCCACATCAAACTTACTTGTCTTAGGTCAAAGTGGTCGCTTGGGCCGCATCAAGCATCGAAGCTCCTGCCACCTTGGATATAACTTCGAAGTACACGCACACATCGTTGTTCCTACTGACCGAGTTGAATAGCTTGTTCAGGAGCTTTGCACCAAGGTAAACTTTGGTGCAGCAACTTACTCGCTCCTTCTGGCGAGCTCCTTGATGAGCTCACCCGTGGAGAGCGTTTCCAGGTCCACGGCAGGCACATCGAGCCAATCCACGGGGTTCTTGAGCACCTCGAGGGTCTTCTCCTCCCAGGAGCCCGGCGCGGGCTTGTGCATGTACTCCCAGCGAGCCGTAAGCGGCAGCGACATGAGGATGGACTCGACACGCGAGCCAGGCGTGAGCAAACCGAACTTGGTGCCGCGGTCGTACATGATGTTGAACTCGACGTAGCGTCCGCGACGGAGCTGCTGCCACTCCTTCTGCTGCTTGGTGAAGGGCATGTCCTTGCGCTTCTTGAGGATCGGCACGTAGGCGTCCAGCATGGAGTTGGCGCAGTCGCGGATCATCTGGAAGTTCTCCTCGGACGTGTCCGTGAGGTCGTCGAAGAAAAAGCCGCCAACGCCGCGGCCCTCGTGGCGGTGCGGGATGTAAAAGTACTCGTCGCAGGCCTTCTTCCACTTGGGGTAGATGGCTGGGTCGCGCTTGTCCAGCTGCGTCTTGTAGACGGCGTGGAAGTGGCGCGCGTCTTCCTCGAATAAGTAGCTCGGCGTAAGATCTGCGCCGCCACCAAACCAGCCGAGCTTCATCGGCTCGCCGTCCTTGTCCATGAAGCCCGTCTCCACCTCGAAGTAGCGGTAGTTGAGGTGGATCGTGGGCGCCATGGGGTTGTGCGGGTGCATCACCAGGCTCACCCCGCAGGCGTAGAAGGGCAGTTCCTGGCCTTCCTTGAGCTCCTTGCCTCGCTCCGTCATCTGCTTCACCGCAGCAGGGGGCAGCTTGCCGTGGATGATCGATACACCGACACCAGCCTTCTCGAAGACGTTGCCATCTTGCAAGATGCGGCTGCGACCGCCGCCGCCATGGCCCTCGCGCTTCCACTTGTCCTCGCGGAACTTCTTGCCGTCCACAGCTTCAATGCCGGCGCAGATCTCGTCCTGGACGCGCTGGATCAGCGCCTCCATGCGCTTGGGTAGCGGCGCCTTGGCGTCAAACTCGATGGAGCTCTTGGGCACGTTGTCCTCGGACAGAG
Organism: Phytophthora pinifolia; assembly: GCA_000500225.2. NCBI lineage: Eukaryota > Oomycota > Peronosporomycetes > Peronosporales > Peronosporaceae > Phytophthora > Phytophthora pinifolia. The sequence goes on along the minus strand of AWVW02057419.1, from coordinate 16,071 downwards.
GCTGGTACAGGAACTCAGACGTGGGGATGGAGCCCTTGCAGCGGCTGCTGGACTGTTGCTGGGAGAGGTACGCGACGCCCAGCGCGGCGGGCAGCACGGCCACGGCCAGCGAGGGCTTCAGCAATGAGCGAAGGTGACGCATTCTTGATAGGGGAACGGCAAATCTCGGACTGTAACCTGAGGCTGCGAGCGAGATCCTGGTTATATACACGCACTTAGGCTCGAACCGAACTTAACAGCTCGATGCGACGACCATTGCGGAATAAAAACTGATGTCAATGTCGTGCAGCTTGCTCAGGAATTGACGGCTAGAAGCTTTACTTGGCCCTGCCACCTTCAAGACTTCCACTTCTTCGGACCTCGGGCTCCAGTGATCCAGCAGGTCGAGCAAGTGACTTGCTATCTGCCTGCTTTCTTGGCGAGTGCTTATATCGATCGTGAAAGCAACAACGACGTTGAGGTTTAGTGGGTTTTGCATTTGAACTGACTATCTACACGCACACATACGCACGGCTTGCACTCCTAAACTCCTGCTCGGACGGGTACAACACCGCAAAGGCGCGACGCCGCTTTACGGCTCCGACTCCACCTTGAGCCAGTCGACGGGGTTCTTCAGCACGTCGAGGGTCTTATCTTCCCAGGACCCCTCCTTGGGGCCATGCATGTACTCCCAGCGAGCGGTGAGCGGTAATGACATCATGATCGACTCGATGCGCGAGCCCGGGGTGAGCAGACCGAACTTGGTGCCGCGGTCATACATGATGTTGAACTCGACGTAGCGGCCACGGCGGATCTGCTGCCACTCCTTCTGCTCCTCCGTGAACGGCATGTCCTTGCGGAGCTTCAGGATGGGGATGTAGGCGTCCAGCATCGAGTTGGCGCAGTTGCGGATGCACTGGAACGTCTCCTCCGACGTGTCTGTGAGGTCGTCGAAGAAGAAGCCGCCGATGCCGCGGTGCTCCTTGCGGTGCGCAATGTAGAAGTACTCGTCACAAGCCTTCTTCATCTTGGGGTACCACGTGGGGTCGCGCTTGTCGAGCTGCGTCTTGTACACGGCGTGGAAGTGGCGCGCGTCCTCCTCAAATAGGAAGCTCGGGGTCAGGTCGGCGCCGCCGCCGAACCAGCCGATCTTCTTCTCCTTGCCCTGCTCGTCCTTACCGACCGTGATCTCGAAGTAGCGGTAGTTCAGGTGGATCGTGGGGGCCATGGGGTTGCGCGGGTGCATCACGAGACTGATGCCGCACACGTAGAAGGGCAGGTCCTTTCCGGGCGGCAGCTCAGAGTTGCGCGCGGTCATCTGCAGAGCAGCAGCGGCAGGCAGGGTGCCGTTGATGATGGACACGGCCACGCCGGCCTTCTCCATGACGTTGCCGTCCTGCAGGATGCGGCTGCGGCCGCCGCCTCCGGCCTCGCGCTCCCACTTGTCGGTGCGGAACTTCTTGCCGTCCACAGCCTCAATGCCGGCGCAAATCTCGTCCTGTACGCGCAGGATGACGTGCTCCATGCGCTTGGGCAGCGGCGCGGATGTGTCAAACTCGATGCTGTCGCGCGGCACCTTGTCCTCGGACAGCGGGTGGTACAGGAACTCGGGGGCCATGATGGAGCTTGGGTGATCTGGAGGAGGCGAAAGCGAGACTGAGGCGCCCTCGTGGCCGCACATCGGCCTCGTGCAGATAGATGCCGCCATCCGCCGCAGCAAGACAAGCTGGGCAGCGCTGGAGAAACGCACTCGTCATTCGTGCAGAGCAGGGCTTCCAATGCAAGTTGCAGTTTAGTCACATTTAGTGTGCAAAAATCAAAATCATACGCATGGCGTGGACCACGCGAAACGCCCAACGGTATAGTTTCCCACAAAAACATGCCCGAGTGATCCGCTTTAGTGACTTTTCAGCCAATCCCGTGGTCGCGGTTCGATCTTTTCATCCAATCCGGTGGTCGCCTCTAAGCATGAGCATTCGCAGTCCTCGATGGCCGCTCGTGGCAACTTGCCAGAGATGCCGCGCGATCTGAAGCCCGCGTATCCACACGCCAAGCAGCCCACGCAGATGAACACCAGCGCAAGCGTCACCAGCGCCAGCGTCAGCGCCAGCGCTCCACCACCGCCGTCGAGATCTCGCGCCAAAGACGCGGTTTCCGCCGTCGACACCCAAGACTTCGCCCAAGCTTTGGCTCGGCGTCAGCAGCGTCTGGATCAGCAGAGCAGCGCCAACGGAGCGCTGGCCACGGGTCTGGAGCTGCATAGCGCCAACGACCGAGTTGCGCTGTTGGAGCGGCGGCTTCTGGCCGCGGAGGAGGCTATCTGCCACCTCAAGGCCGAGAAGCTCGCGGCGCTGAGGGATGTGGAGCGGCTGAGCACACAACGAGAGCCCGGTGGAGAACATGAGGACATTGAAGAGCAGCGTCGACTCGTGCTGGAGCTGGAGACGCGTATGGCCGAGCAGAAGCAGGCCCATGTACTGGAGCAGGAGCAGCGCATGGCGGTGATCCGCGACCAGGAGGAAGAGCTGAAAGCTCTGAGGACGCAGCTAGCGAGCAAGACGGATCAGTACGCTGAGCTGCAGCAGAGACACATGGACCTGCTGGAGCTGGATGAGCAGGTGACGATGATGCCGCGCGTCACGAGTGGAGTGAGTCAGTTCAGCATCTACGGAGAAGTGAGCGAGTTCAGCATCTACGGCGAAGAGAGCGACGAGGACGACGAGCAAAAGGTGACAAAGTCGCACAGCGACAGGATCGCGGGTCGCTCACGAGCGCCGGCCGATGCGGACGTGGCCAATTCGAAATGGCAGGAAGAGCTCGTGCGCCACCCGACGCCGCACTTCGACCTGGAGTCGCCCGAGGTGGCCTACCTTCTTCGTGCTTGGACCAAGGACATCAAGAAGATGCGCTACCTGCGTCGCTGGCTCATCCAGGTCGTGGTGACGAAAGGACCGCTGCCGAAGGACTTTCCCCTGGGCGTCGAGCTGCCGCGTCTCCCACCCGAGGTACGGGACGGCTTCCTCACCCTCGTGCTGCCGCTGCTCCGCAAGCAAACGGAACGCGAGATCCAAGCCCATTTCCGTGCATACAACGACGGCGTCCACACCGATCTCCGTTTCCGTGTCGTGCCCCGCGAATAACTTAATCAAAGAGACCTGGAGTGTACATGATTCCCTTCGCTATCGCAGCTGCAGGCCACAGTATTCGCGCGTGATCTCGCTCATCACACTCGCGAGCTGGGTCTGCAGCCGCTCTACTTGGTCCGGTGTGGCCACGTGCACTCGCTTGGGGCGACTCGATGTGTGGACAGCGATCGCTCTTTCCCAGGATCGCTGCGAGCTGAGAAAGATCCTCTGAGGGTCAAAGAGCTCCTGGGTCTGCACGTCGAGGGTGAACCTCTCCACCTTCGTTTCCATCTGCTGCACCCGCGAGCGAGACTTCTGCCGACGTGTCCACTTCCGCCACTCCTCTTCGTACGTCTCTTCTATTTGCTGGAAGGAGGCAGCTTGCGCTTGGAAGAGCGTCTTCACTGCGCTGATCTGTGCGTGCAACGCTGCGTGAGGTCGACTCTCCGCTCTAGCGATGGGGCTCGCCTCGGAGTCGCCGCCACTATTCACCGAGAGCACGAGACCGTTGATCCACTTGTAGAAAAGAGCTTCGTCCTCGCTCATCTGGATGCTGCCAAGCAAGTTATGTCAGCTTCGGGTAGTGAAGTGCCACGTAGCAATGTGCCAACGACAAACCTCTGCGAGAGCACTCGCACTTGATCGGCTAGTCGTTTGGCAGGATCAGCTAAGAGGCTGACCACGTAGGCAGGAATGAGCTCGTCCCGGCACTCTTCAGACTTGTTTTGCAACTGTTCAAGACGCTGAATTAAGCGCTCGTGGTAGCGGGTGTAGGCTGCCAACTCGTCCAGATGACTTTGCAGGCGCCCAAAGGCGCTATGCAACTGGTGCATCTGCCCGTCCAAAGCCAGCGTAGCATGGCGAGGCATTGTCGAGTGCTGCACCGCCTCTGCTGCAGCATTCGAGATGCAATCAGCTTCTACGTCCACGTCCTGAGCGGGTTGAACGCACACCACAACAATTGAAAATAAGCATTTGAAAAAGCTCCAAGCGGCCATCGACTGCCTCGGCTCTTACATTTGGAAACGGAGGCAAGCGAAGTTGCGTCGACCCCGTACACCGCTGTCACAGCACGACGCAAGTCATACAGCGTCAAACAATGCATCAACCACAGTCAGTTTTCGGTCACATACCTCGAGAATATATCGGTGCTGCCTCTCGAAAAACTTCGAGAAGGCCAGCAGCCACGCAACGGCGAGCAGCAGCACTTGGCTGGACGGTCGGCCACTCGGCGACTGCGCCGTCTCGACGTAAAAGGCTGTGCACACGAAGCCCCAGTCGTACAGGTAGAATCGCACCAGCTCCATCTGCATGTCTACACAAGAAAAAGCAAGAATCAGCCACTACAGCAGCAACTTCATCATTTCCAGCGCGTCCACCGACCGTGCAGTTCTGGGTCCTGCAGCTCGCGCTCCACATTCTCTTCAGAATTCAGTCGCTCCATCTCCTGCCGATCCAGCTCAAAGTCGGCCAGCACTACGAGCACCAGGTCGTGCAGAAGTCGCCATAGCGCCCAGTACTCAGGCTCTGTTGTTTGGTTCTTCTTGGCCTTGCGCAGTAGCTCCACGGGGACGTAGCGCACGCCGATGGACTCGAGGGCCAGCCGCAGCAGGTAGCCGAATCGAGGCGCCTTGGGCGGCATTGCTTTTTGAACCTCCAAAATGGCATGTTAATGGTGTGGAATACGTAAAATACAAAGCCAGGGCGATCAGGCACTGTTGGCGCGCAACTTGAGAACACGTTCAGAAGCTGCCCTGAAGCTGCCAGCTTCACAACAGTGCTGTATTGCAAACGCATATAAGGATGCAGCCTTCGAATCGAAGGCTTCGATACAGTGTGGTCGTCATTGTAGCTGCGAGTCGCAGTCGCAACTTGCTATCCTTCCGATGTCACCCACGGTCCACTTTTCACACCGTTGGACGACGGTGGAATCTTCGTCGGACCGCAAAGTTTCAAGAATAAGCTACGGCTGCTGACGGAGCTGGAGCTGCGACGTCATTGGCGAGTCAGTGGCCCGTGCCTTTGCAGCATCCCCTTGCAAATGCGATTGTTGAAGTCGACCATTTTCGCCTTTTATCTTCATTTATGTATGCCCGTATCTGAGTTGAAAACTCGAAAAAGATACCTTTTTGCTGCGTCTGTCGAAGCTCAGTTTTGTGCTTGGAAAGCCGCCGAGTTGCCTTCGTCACAGCCCCATCGGGGGCACACGTACATGGACCCACCTTCATGACGTTCTCTTCTCGATTTTCTAAGGTTACCCCTCTACACCACGAGTACTGACAACATCGTCTCCGTTGAGAGCTCCATATCCTCGATCTCGCTGCTGGTGGTCGAAAGCGTCCCACTGGCGTTACACGGCTGCCCATCCTCGGCGGATCGTATTCGCCCGAAGTTGGAGCTCACTTCCGAACCTGCGACGTCCGTGCAATAGCGACTCGTCCTACAGTCCACAGCATTCTCCAGTCCTCGACGATCCCACTGCAGCTCAGCCATGTCCCCGACCGTGCAGATCCCGACCGAGTCCTCGGCGGCATCCAGCCCCAATTCGTCGCTCCAGCGCCGCTACCAGGGCCTGACCGCGCCGGCTCATCGCGTGCGTCTCTGCTACCGAGACGAGGCCTACCGCCAGCGCTCCGAGGCGCGCGCCAAGTGCCTCATCGCGGCCGCGGTGTCTCCCACCAGCTCAGGCAACAGCGCGCTGCTCGCCAAGAAAGCGCTCAAGTACCGCAAGGTCTACGACCGCATGACGGGCGTCGACGTCGACGACCCCAACTTCGACGTCTTTGACTTCCTGGGCGTCGACTGGTGCAAAAGCCCATCCACGACGACCTCGAGCCGCGTCTAAAGCGGCAGCCGCACGCCCGATATTTATTGCTACGGACGGCGGTGCAGGACTGCAAGGCTCTAAAGCCGTCGAGTAGGGAACAAACGCGTAACAAGCCATGAAAATACATACACGTTGCAATTGCCAATGCCTTCAAGGATCCCCCCCCCCAATGCTTCGACTGAGCTGGCGCAAGTACTTCAACATGCTCGTCCGACGGGCCACAGCCGTCCATTTCAATGCAAGAATCTATTCCACATATACGGATGGTAATTCCGAGTTTGTTCGTCTCGTACGGTGCAGCTGCCGCCATCGTCGCTGACATGCGATCTATGGCCTGCTCATCTCGTGCGCTCTAGACTCCAATTTTCCTGGGGCTCTAACTATCATTGGCAGCCCACTGATGCTCGTCATAGGAGCGTACTGCGTGTTCCGCCTCATCCAAGACGCAAAGTACATGTACTTCAAGTGGAAAGCTCTCCACCGACATCGTGCTCTCACTTCGACGATCCTGGCTACATTTTGGACGAAAGTGTGCGTCTAAAGCAGCTGCGTTGTCCTAAACGTGCTCAACTGCATCTTCGTCCCGTTTCATCGCGACAGTAGCGGCGAATGTGCTCGCGTCGAAGGAGGCATCGTCATCTCGTCTGCAAAAACTGCAAAGTTCCCTATCAACACTAGTGACACTCGTCGAACTATCCTCCCGAGTTTTGGCAAGTTTCCGACTGGCTTGACCTGGTATCCATAATGCTGCATCATCCGGCCTCGAGCCGCATGCTTGTGCGCTTTGGGATCCCCTCTGCTCTCTGGTACGAACTTGACATGGGCGAGAGTTTCGCGAGTACACAAGTCTGTGGATTCCACCCAACGACCAATGCGTAGATTTTTTCTCGGGTCGTATTCTGGTCGGGTCGGGTGTTTGGGTCGGGGTTTTCCATTCAATCCTCAAGTGTTTTTAAGATTTGCAAGGAGGCCTCAGAGAGCAACCATTATGGTTGAACCATACCATAGCGAAGCGGAGGTCTGCAATGGTCGGTGCGTGGGCCGGAGTAGGTGCCTTAACAAGGAGTTAATATCCTCATACCGACGCCTTGCCCGCCATGAGCGAAGCGCAATTGGCGGTGCAAACGAGGAGCTCACGAGTCAGCATCTAACCGAACGCTCGGAAAGTCATCCGTCCAGAACCCCGACCTAAACACCCGACCCGACCAGAATACGACCCGAGAAAAAGTCTACCCGACCAATGCCGTCGCCGTTTGCCCACACCAACGTGTTCTCTGGCCAGTCGTGGTTGAGCCAAAGTGCGTCCGTTTCGAAAGACAGGCGCGAAATAGCCACGCAGCGTTCTCTGTTGTGGATGGTCAATGGCAGCTAACGTGGGGAAAGGCTTTGACACTTCTCCGACCGATAGAGACTTGCAAGCGTGCTATCAAGCCTTCGTCCGGCGTAGACGAGTGCGAGGAGAGCGAAGTCTGCGAACGCCAGCAGGTTTCCAGCGACTCCACAAGAGGTATCAAAGTGCCCCCGGTCGCAAGAATGTCAACGATCCAAGCAAACCCGCAGCAGCTGAACTGTACCCAGGAACAGCGCAAGACGACGATGTTGGCGTGCGCGATGTCCTGGACGTCTTTTTCAACTCCAAGATACTTAAAGTTGTTGCCGAGAGCTGCTGGCCTTTGGCCCTTTTTGGTGGAGGTGCTACACACACTGACAAGGTAACAACCACGATTACTCAAGTGAATCTGTCGGAAACAGGCTGACGAAGATGCTGTGCCGCCAGGAGTGCGCAGGCTTGGAGCTTGACGAGGAGAAGTACTCGAATTTCACCTCTCGGTTGATCCAATGGGTCTTTCCAGAGCTGCCACGCCGCGAAGTCCAAGAGCTCGTACGCTACGATTGGGAACGCGATCGTAAGTTTGACGACGTTGGGCACCACGGTCTGAGCTCGCAAGGGTTCAAGATTTCGCTCCTTGATCTGGCTGTCGCGTGCACTGTACGAGATCACCTTTCTCAGTCCGCGTGGTAAGCAATGTTGCCTCCGTTAACGCTGTTGTATTCCATCGATAGGACGGATCCGTGGCCAAGTGTCTCGAGTTTTTAAAGTTAATATCGCGGTGGTTGCAGCATTCCTTGCCGCCATATTCAACCCGTGACATTGTCCCACCGGCGGCAGTCCAGAGTCTGATGGAAGCCACGACCAACCTCAAGCCGCTCCCCAAGGCTGTGCCAGTGCCAGTATCAGCTAGCATTACGTGGGAAACCATCCCTTTGTCGCTGATGACACCTTGTCCAGTCAGCCCGCAAGGACTTTTCTGCGAGCTGAAGGTAAAACACCGACTTAGGCAGAGATCTCCACCGATCGACTCATTTCTTTGTGCTCTTTCAGGCCAAGATTGGTCCAGCACCCATGGCGGTCGTGGTCTTGGCTGACGATGAAAAGTACTGTGATAAGCTCCAACCCCATGGTAGTTTTAAACACTGACCTCGGGTTTGTCTGCGTGTAGTCCTATCGAACTCGTGCTGGCAACAAACTCCAAGCTCCTGAGCGAGAGCCGAGCGAATGTCTCCCGCAAAGTTGCAGTAAACAATGCTCTCTGCGGAGAACTCAAACGACAGGGTTGCTGGACTTTCAGCATGAGGTCCAGCACGCCCTCGCTTGTGATGGTACCAAGCAGCCACATCAGCCGGCAAACCAAGGCGCTGTATGCAAGCTTCCATGCTTTCGACGTCGGAAATCGGACTCAAGACGACAACAAGGAGGCAGATGACGCGCCAACAGCCTCTTCCTTCCTTACTTTGTTCACGAGTATTCCGGATCAGCGCTCTCTTCTTTTCGACAGCAAGGACAGCGCGTGTTGCAGAATGGAGCGCATGACTACGCGGATGTTTACCGTGGATCGCAGGGCGAGGCAGGGCGAGGCCTTCACTCTCGTGTTGAAAGCGGGGCTTCTTCAAAATACAAACTCTGTCGGCGGCCCAGGCGCTGCAGCCGCTTTATCCAGCGCGTTCGAGACAACGTCAACCTTCACGGTCAGCGAAAGTGACTCGCCTCTCGGTCGTTTGCAAGGCGATGGCAGACTTCTCGATGCGCACACGTTACTCTTCATCCTCAAGAGCTCCGAGCTCACTGCACCAGGGCAACTAGGTTGGAAACAGAGCCAAGCCACACTGCCACAGCAGTGGTTCACGTCGCTGACCGCAGCGAATGAGACGAAAACCATCGCCGTGGAGGCTTCATCGCCCCCATCAGCCACACGAGAAGCCGAGATCTACCACCTGTTCGTCTTCACGCTTCACGGGATCTTCCTCGAAGTGGCTTGCAGCTCCGGAGCACCAGGGCAATGCACACAAGACGAAGAGTTTGGCGTCCAAATGCAAGACCACGATGGCAGCGAGGGGGAGAATTGGAGCGAGTTTTCTCGCGACTCGGAGACACCGGTCACCAGCGCTGGACTACTGAAGGAACTTATGCTGTTTCGGAGGATGCGGCACCTTGAGCAAATATCCGAGCCTCCACCGGATTTTATCCTCGGCACTCAGATAAACACAGCGAAACCTGTCACGACGGCCGAGTCGCTTCGAAGCAAGGTACGATCGCTACTCCTTCTCATTGTCACGTGTTCTGACAGGTACTGTAGATCCTTCGCTCTCGCCAGGAAGAGCGTCGCGCGCGCCTTCTCCAGCTAGAAGCTGCCAAACACCAAGAGAACAAGTGTCGCCGTACACAACCGGCTGTGCCAGAACCTGATGAAGCTCGTCCGTCCCCGAATACCGACCTCGGTAAGCGCGCGGACTTGCTAGCAGCCTTCTTCCACGAGATGGCAGTGCACCAACCGAGACTCGACGAGAGCGAAGCTGAAGCGGCTGAGGCCGTGGCGGAAGAAGAGCTGCTCCGACGCTTTGGCGACATCTTCGACCGCGACGAGGCCTTGCAAAACGCCCTCGACGAGGAGAAATGGAGCACCGACACGGCCAAAGTGACGCGCCGACGAGCCTCCATTGCGACGAATTTGCCCAAGATGACGGTCTCTGGAGCCCGAGAGGAGACCGAGGGCGACGACATCCCGTGGACGTTCGAGGACTACGAGAACACGGCGCAGTACATTGAGCAGCTAATGGAAGCCGTCGCGACCCACGCGACCCAGCAAAAAGAACTGGACGACGTGGTAGCGGCGGAGCGCAAGCGCGCAGTGATGACGCAGCTCATTGCCTCGTGGCAGTACACACAACACCGGGTCTCCAAGGCTGCTACTCGCAAGAAACTCAACGAGATTGAACAGAAGCGACGCAGCCAGTGGCTCAAGTCTCAGCACGTTCAAGTGTACGGCGCCGTGGCTTCTGCTAGACGCGGGGACAAGCCTGCACGGCCAGCGTTTGTCCTGCCCAAGCAGCGATTTCTCGTCCAAGAGCAGTCGCTCCCATCCACTGCAGTATGGGAAGTGCCTAGGTCGACAAACCAGACAACCCTGTTGGCATCAGGACCAATTGCAGCTGCAAGCCCGCGTGCTGAAGATGACGGTAGTCAACGCCTGAGGTCCCAGCGTCCACCCCAGCGACCTGCGACGGTGACTTTAGCAGAACGACCTAGTAACACAATAGCGTCACGGTCCGCAGCGATAGCACGTGCTCGAGTACGTCGGATTCGCAGTGCTCACTCCACTTTGTCCGGCCCTCAGGCTCGACGTGGTACGTCGGTCCTCTCGCCTGGGGACCTTGAGGCAGAGCAAGTACCACCTTTGTCTAGTGTGGAGGCAGACAGCAACCCGATAGACGACACGCCAGACACCGAGAGGAAGGAGGACGACGTCTTCGCTTCGACGGTAGAAACCCGAGCTGCTTCCACTGCAATTGAAGCCCCCGAAACCTCCGCTGCGTCACCAGAGAAGACGAGGAAGAGGAGGTTGAGGAAAAAGCGGCGGGCCGAGTCTCTGGGTGATGCGCGCTTTCGACGTCAAGTCTTGGAGCTGGCGTCGATTTCCGCAACACTACGAGCTGCTGCCGAGGAGGAACAGAAGCAAGCTCAGCAAGGTGTGGACGAGTGGACCAGCGCTGCTTTCCTGCTGACACGTACTAGATCCACTCGATCACGACCGATTCCTGAGCGATAAATAAAGTTAAATAATATTGTGCGTATTGTCGAACTAAGGGAGAAGTCTACCATGGAAGCTCCAGGTGACAGGCGCGTGAAGCTTTCCCCGATAGACGTTCGTATGCTTCGCTTTGGGCTTCGCGTGTTGCTGGTCTTCCCTCCGCCACACGTGGGAGCTTGTCGCTTTGATCTCGTCCGGCTTCAGCAGTCCTTCCGGCAGACACTTCGCGACCATTGCCCGCTTTTCTTGGATGGAGAGCGCTCTCAAGACCAAGTCACTGGCGAGCTATGGATCCAGCGCCGTAAGACCCTGACGACGGACGAGGAACAGTTCATCCAGGTTGAAGAGCTCCACGAGCCGCCAACTCTGGACGACGTCCTTCAAGCCACGCCTCGCGAGTTCATTCCTGCAAGATCGCGTACGCAGCTTCTGTCGTTGAAGTGCAGCCTGCTCGTGGATGGTGCGCTGGTCGTCGGCGTCAACGCAGATCATTGCGCTGTGGACGCCGAAGGACTCACGCTCGTGCTGAAGCGATGGAGTCGGCACTATCTCGGCGCTACGAGCTCCTCGGACGCTCGCTTTTGCCACGATCGCAGCCATCTCTTGCAGCTCACTCCGACGGAGCCAACGATGCCGCATCCAGAGTATGCCTGCGTGTGCCACGCTACCACGCAAGCCCCACGAGTCGCAGTCTCAAGGGCTCTACACTCCACCACGAGCCAGCAGCGCTTTCACTTGTCACCAGCTGAGCTACAAGACCTGAAAGCGCTTGCTGCTGAGGGCGACAAGTCCCCGCCGTTCAGCACACTCGACTGCGTCACTGCCCTGTTCACGTGGTGGATCACTCGAAGCAGAGGCCAGAGCAATGCCGTTCAAGTCTCCACGGCTGTCAACTTGCGACGCCGACTGCAGCCTCCTCTACCCGAGTTGTTCACAGCCAACGCCGTGCTGCCAGCACTCTCCACGCACCCAGCCAGTGACTTTCGAGGCAGCAATCCAAGACCAAGCTCCAGCGTCTTGAACGCTCTGGCCCAGCGCATCCGACAAGCCATCGCCAAGGTCAACGACGCGTACATCCGCGACGCCATTTCGCTGCTAGCAGCTCACAGAGACCCAAGCTCTCTGCAACCTGCAGTGCACTTCTCATCGGGCCCCGACGTCTTCTTCTCGTCCTGGCGAGGGATCGGCATGGGCGACGTCAACTTTGGCTCTAATCCAATGTACGCTGGGCCTCCGACGCTGTCGTGCGATGGAGTTGTCATCTTCCTCGACCACGTCGCCAACGAGCCAGGCCTCGATGCTCTCGTGTTCCTAAACGACCAAACTATGGGCGCCCTCAAGCAGCTGTGGGCTCATCGAGCTTGAACACGCAGCGTTTGCGCAAACCGCCGCCCACATCCACACGATCAGTTCGCAAGATCCCAAACATGGGCAAGATCGAGAGCCGTTTGGCCGAGTTGGGCCACGAGCTGCCCGCAGCAGGCAGCCCCAAGGGCAACTACGTCAACGTCGTGCGCACGGGGGACTTTATCTACACGGGTACTCGGTCAAAGCCTGTAATTTATGCACCAGATCAACCGTGATAATGTGTCAATGTGTGGCAATAGCTGGCCACCTGCCCGTGACGGCCGCGGGCGAGCTCATCACTGGCAAACTGGGCAAGGACTTGACCACCGAGGAGGGCTACGCAGCGGCACAGCGCGTCGCATTGGCGTTGCTTGCCACGCTCAAGAGTACGTTGAATTGAGGTCTTCAGGAGGATACAGGAGATGGTGACTGACCGTCGGTGTTGCAGAGGAACTGGGCGAGCTGGACCATATCAAGCGCGTTGTGAAGCTCACGGGCTTCGTCAACTGCGTGGACTCTTTCACGGCCCAGCCGGGCGTGATCAACGGCGCGTCAGACACGGTGGCTGCCATCTTCGGCGACAAGGGCAAACATGCGCGCTCTGCTGTAGGCACCAACTCCCTGCCGCTTAATGTGGCGGTGGAGATCGAGGCCATTGTGGAAGTCGAGGCCAACGCGCCCTCACTCTCCTAAGTTTTAGGAGATAAAGCTCCATTCCCAGTTTTAGGGCAAGAATAACACAATTCCAGAGTTTACTTAGTGGTAAATTACGATAACTTTTACTTGCGGCGGACGCTTAAGTGCAGTGCGATGAAGCCGAGGACACGGAAGAACAGGCTGAGCGCGACGAGACTCCATACATCGCCCCAGATGGACTGGTCCGGGATATTGTAGCCTGCTAGGACGTCGTGTCCTGTCATGGCGGTGCAGTCCGCGGCGGCGTCTCCCAAGTCGCAAGGCACGCTGGGGACGCTGCGCCAGAACGCGCGCATGAAGCCGAAGTAGCCGTACTTGAAGGGCGTCACGAGCTCGAGCCAGCGGAACATGACGGGCACTCGCTCGGGGTCGACGAACATGCCCCCGAGCAGCAGGAGCGGCATGATGACGATGTTGCCGATGATCGGAGCGATGTCCACGCGGCGACAGACGCAAGACACGGCGTAGCCGAACGCCACGCACGAGCTGTTCAAGACCACGAGCAGCAGTAGCATCTGCAAGAAGACGAGGAGCCCAGGACTGCCCAAGAACCCGAAGAGCAGCACGTAGATCGGCACGAGGTTGAGCGTCGGCAGCGCGAGCTGAGAAGGAAGCTCGCACAGGTTCTTGGCGACGAACCAGGCGCCGATGCCGTAGAGACCCACGTCCAGCTCCCGGTAGACGATCGGGAGCTCCAAGGGCACCGACACGATGGCAGGCATGGAGGCCGAGTACACCTGGTCCGTCACGATGTAGAAGAAGGCGCCCGACAAGTTGCGGCGGCCCTTCTGGTCCACCTGCAGCTGCAAGTAGATGAGTCCCAGCAGGAAGGCGAAGAGGAGCGTCTGCAGCACTTGGAGACGGAAGGCCATGGGATCGCGAGCCAGTCGAAGCGCGTTGCGATGCGCCAGCACGTCGACTTGTCCCCACCAGGACAGGCGCGAGCGCTCGTAGTCGAACGCGGGGCCTTCGACCTCGTAGACCACGACGGCCACCAGGTCTCCTGCTGCGGGGAGCTGCTTGCTCGTCCAGGCGCCTCTTTTCGCTTGGGGCTGTTGCGCTCGACGCCTTTGCTGCTGCTCAGCCCACTCGTCTTTGATCCGCTGGACGCGCGCCAAGCCTTCCGAGTCCGTGGCGCGCTCCAGCACCACGAGCTGCTCCATGAAGTGGTCCGCCGGGTTCCGATACGGCGGACACGGCAGACCCAGCGCTGCGAAGTGCGTGAGCGCGTCACCTGCCGGCCCTTGGAACACCGTCGCGCCCTCGGCGAGCAGGTAGAGCCGATCGAAGAGCGCGTACACGTCGGACGAAGGCTGGTGGATGGCCGTCACGACGGTGCGCTTGGCTGCGAGCTGCTTGAGCTGCTCCACCACCGCACGCGCCATGCAGCTGTCCAGGCCCGAGGTGGGCTCGTCCACCAAGAGAACCGCCGGGTTGGTCAGGATCTCGGACGCGAACGCGAGCCGCTTCTTCTCGCCGCCCGAGATGCCGCGCAGCATCCAGCCGCCGATGAGCGTGTCCCGACAGCCGGTGAGGCCCAGCTCCTCGATCACCGCGTCCGCACGGGCCAGGCACCGCTTCTTGCTCACCTGTCCGCCCAGTCGCAGCCTCGCCTGGAACACCAGGTGCTCTCGAACTGTCAGCGTGGCGTGGAACAGCTCGTCCTGCATGGCGTAGGCCACCAGCCTGCGCAGCTTGGGCGTCCAGCCAGCCACGCCATTGACCAGGATGGAGCCTTCCACACTGGCGTTTCGACCGGACAGACAGTCGAGCAGCGAGCTCTTGCCGGCGCCCGAGGGCCCCATGACGGCCAGCAGCTCGCCAGGTCGAGCCACGCCGTTGGCGTCGTGCAGAATGAGCTTGTTTGGCGCGCCCGGCTCAGAGGTAATGGCTGCACCTGCACGAAGCGCCAAGTCTTGCCACTCTAGCGTCAGTTGCGGCGCCTCTGGCAGTAGTAAACGGCAGCTCTCGTCGTCCTTGGCGTCGTCCTTGTCGAGTTTCTTGCGGATCTCTTCCTCCTCTTCAGCGGTGCCGAACGCCGCGACGTCCGTCGAGTTTTTGCCCTGAACGGCGCGCCACCGCAGAGTGGAGCCGCCAGGGGCTGCAGAAGGCGGAGATGCAGCGCTGGACGCCATGGGAAATGAGTCTCAAGGCGGCGGCGCGACGTCACCGCTTGGCAGGCGCGTGAGCTTTGCATCGGCAGCATGTGAAGCCTGCTATCTGTTATATTTTGGTGGACTGGACGCACGGAAGTAATACCTGTGAGAATGGATTGGCCCCAAGCCGTCACATGATCAGGTGAGACCAGGGATGCCGCGATGAAAAAGCGGCGAAGTGTTGGTGCGTGAGCGAGCGAGCCACGACTGATTGGCGTGCGGAATGCTGAGGGGCAGGCTTCACTGTGGTGGTAAGGCTGCTGGCAGCTTTGGCATAGATCGCGCTACGCATGAGGCTGTTTACGACCGCGATATAAATGTTGGTACGAATAGCAGATCGATGCCTTCGTGCGGGTGTGTTCCATCACAGGCGAAGCTACAGTGGCTCTGCAGCCTTCATCATGGTATCGGCTGCAGTTCGCACGGCCTGAAATTCGGTGACAGACATATACCTGAGTTCTGGTCCCGATCCGATTCGGTAGTCTACAAAGTCACCCTAGGGATTCACTCACGCCGCAAAGGCGAGATTGGAGATGGTAGTATACCTGTCATGCAGAACTCGCATGATGAAAATTTGGCCAACTAAGATTGCATCATTGAAGAATATCATGATCACCAAATATGCATGGCCTGCTTACAAAAAAAATTCCCTATGAACTTCACCTTCAAAGCACTGCCGTACTATATTTGACTTTTACAAGCTCTCTGGAAGCACCTGTCGGAAGCAGATCAAAAGCTTGCAGAATGTCAGAGTTTTTGCTAACGTCCAGCACGTTTGTCGACAGCACTGATGGAGCTCTACTTGGGCAACAACCAAATCGAAAATCTCAAGGAAATCCAGCACTTGAAGGTAC
>KV737515.1:5087-16678 GCA_000500225.2 Phytophthora pinifolia | reverse complement strand
GCTCAACCAGGTTGGCTACCCAGTGATCGTAGTCGGTGTCTCCGACCGTGCCCGTGCTTTCCATCTCGTGGCGCTGTTTATGTCCTCGCAGCGCGCGGAGGTGCACTACACGAAAGGTTTTTATGCACTCAGCAGTAGTGGTGTCAACGTTAGGCTAAACTCCGAAACTTGCTTAACGCTTAACCAGATACCCCGTAACGTATCTAAACTCAGGTGAGTTTAGCCAGCACAAGTCGTGTGGTCCACAATACGAATCGCTCAAGACTGCTGACAGCGGGCAAGTGGAGCTGCTCGGGACGATCATGTGCAAACGAGTGCTCGGCCACGACCATACTAGACTCTGCGGTGGGTATCTGATTGATTGTTACTCATGGTAGTTGCTGGTACTATACAGCGTCAGGTGGTTCCTACTCTGAGGTCACGTTGGGAGGTAGAGATCTACGGTCGAAGGAGACAAGAGCAAACGTTCGACGGTCCCCCGCCCTTCTTGCTGCCGAAATGCGCATCAAATCAAGACATTAAGCTTACGGGTGGACTATTGTTTGCCGACTGCAGCCACTTGACCAGCGTGGAGAACTGCTACTCCAACGAAGACCACGGCGAGCTCTGCGAGCTCGCAACTGTCGGGTGTGTGCACATGGCTGCGACGCTGTGGCGTGCAATGAGGTCGCGTGGGGTTGGCTTGCCGGAGTTCGTCCATCGGTCTTTGCGATCTGAGTGCAGAACGCGCCTGCTAAAGATCCTTTACTTGGGTTCTCTATGCCAATACTTTAACTCAGTGATGAAGATCCCGGCAGTTTGCAAACTGCGGCAGTTTGTTTGCAAACAAAGTGCCCAGTTAGGCGTGTTTGGCAGTTTAGTTTGTTTAGGGTCCTTAACGTTGGCAGGCCAACTCAGCAGTATTCACCGACAGGTGCTAGGCAAACCACTGGAGGTTCAGCTGGTAATGGGCGGCGCCGACGTCGCCCAGCTCAACGGCATCTGTCAAGGTCTGGAACAAGGCGTCCAAGTCAAGTATCTTATGTGTTTCTATCACGTAATTGCGAAGAGACACGTGGGCTTCTGCCCTCGCATGCGAACGCAGTGATGTCGGGGGTGTACGACATGCACTGCGCCTTGGACGAAAGTGGCCAGTGGTGCAGTCTGTATACGCTTATCAGTTTTATTGGTGCTGGTGGTGGCCGCGGAGGTTAAGGCTGGCTTTGCCATTTCAAGCTGACCAAAAACCTAGGTTTTTCGCGATTTGGCATATGTCCAGGTCAAAATCGGATTCTAGATAATTCTCGAGCGATTCTCGCAAGCCATTCAACGTCACAAGGCGATACTACGGAGCAGCTACAAGACTCAGCGCATCAACCATGGCGGCAGCAGACCAAGCCAAGTGGCAGGCGCTCATGAAGTGGACCATGAAGCAGACGGACGGTACGACACCCACGGAGGCCACGCCCATCTCGGACGACAAGCGCCGCTTCCTGGAGATGGTTATGAACGAGGGCGTCGTGGACGAGAACGAGCGCGTCAAGGACATCCTGCGCATCCTGGAGGGTGAGGACCCGCGCCTGGTCTTCGCCGGAGAGGACGGCTCCATTGCCGACGCCGACGAGGCTGCCCCCACGCCCGAGGAGCTGGCGCAGTACAAGGACGCGCTGCTGGACGAGATGCTCACGCGTATTGACCAGATCGACAATGCGCAGAACTTGGTCAAGATGGGCGGCTTGCGCGTCATGATGAACGTCATGACCAAGTACACGCAGGCCTCGTCACGCGCGCTGGCCGCCGAGGTCTGCGCCGTGGTGGTGCAGAACAACCCCTTCTGCCAAGACAAGGCGGTCGAAAGCGGCCTGCTCGAGGTGCTTTGCACGCTGGCGCGTGAGGACCCGGACACCACGTGCCGTGTCAAGGCGCTGCTGGGCATCTCGTGTCTCGTACGCCACCACGCCGCGGCTGAGAAGCGGTTCATTGGAGACAGCTGCAAGGGCCTGGAGCTCTTGCGCCAGAACCTGCAGGAAGCGTCGGACATCCGTCTGCAGCGCAAATCGCTCTTCTTGCTTCGGTATTTGATCCGCACCACGCGCTCAACGGCCGACCAGGTGCTGGAAGCCGACTTCTTCATCCAGACAACGGCGCAGTTCATCGCCCACGAGGATGTGGACCTGTGCGAGAGCTCCGTGGAAGGCCTGGCGGAGTTCGTCATGATCGCCCCTAAGTTCCTGGCGGCCTGCAAGAAGCCTGAGTTGGACCTGATCGCTAAGTGCGACCAGCGGATCAAGCAGATTGACGCACTGGAGGGAGAAGAAAAGGAGTTCGCGCAGGAGACCAAGACCCGCGTCGAGTATCTCAAGAAGGCCCTGTCCGTCTAGACAGTTAAAGAGCGCTAGTGCAGCAGTCGACAATATAGATAACCTTTGAATACGCATTTCTTTTCCACTATCACGTTACGCTACATTAATTAACGTAGCTAGCTTTCAATTACTTATTCCTCATTTGAAGTAAGCGCGCTTGAGCTTCTGAGCAACGTACACCATGGTCTTCATGCCACCTGCAGTAGCGATGCCCTTGATGCTCTGTGAGCGACTTGAACGGAACACGATCGTCGCGATCACACGCTGGAGCTGCTTCTTGGTGACAGCCGAGTGGTCGAGCGCCTGAGATTTGGTGGCGAGGCGCTGAAGCACGTTGGACGGCAGAGACTCGACGATGGTTTGCCTCACGTTGAGGTTCTCGCTACCAGCGACCAGCATCTCACCGTCGGACAGCGAGCGAGACATAAACGGAGAGTTCTGTCGTAGGCGGGGGGCAACACCAGCGATCCATTAGTCAATCTGCAATACTGAAACCACCCGAGCTGATGATCTACCTGAATTTTGTGCTGGTAGAGCTCCCGGAACGACTTGAGGTTGCCGTCCACAATGTTGCGCACCTTCTTGGGGTTCTCACCGAACGTCATTCTAAAGTCGCCCAAGTACGAGATGCCTGCGATTTTCTTTACAGATCCATTGTCAGCAACAGTTCGATTCCAATCTGCGCCATCCAAGAAGCAGCACTGCTCGCACCATGTACAGATCCTGCTCTGAGAACTTCTCCGGCAGACAAAGCAGCGCATAGTTGAGTGCGTGTGATAAGTTCGTCGAGCTTGCCGCCTGAATGTCTTGATTCATTGCGAGAATACTGACCTGCAAGCAACCACCAAGGTTAGTCTGGTCGTTCACCGTACCCCAATCCTCAGCCACCGTACGGGCTTGTGCATCCGGCCACTAAGATAGAGCGTCTTCCAGTTCAGTAGATCCTCGCACAGCGTCTTGGTGCTCACGACGCCGTACTTGATGAGTCGCGTCCCGAGCAGCTTGCCCTTGAGAGGAACCTGCAGCGTATTATTGATACGACACCTTGGTGAGTCTCCCAGGCTAGCTTTCATGCTCCATACACTGCATCAGTTTATACCAGTGTATTGTAGTACACGCCCGCGCCAAACTTCTCCTGGAAGGCGGCAACGTTGGCCGCACCCAGATACTTGAGCACTGAATAGTGTTGCGGGTTGCGCGTCAAGTTCTGCTCGTGCCAGGCCAGCGGGTCGTCCACGGCGAAGACCAGGTCAACCATGGAGGCGCTGGCGTCGTGGTTCTTCTGCTGGAACACACCTGAGCCGTAGGCCATGGTGAAGGCCACACGCGGGAACGACGCGTCCAGCGCCTGGGTCAGCGCCGCTGCCAAGCTGGTCATCGCTCGCTGATGCCCTAGTGCGGCAAAAACAATTAGGATATGTGGGTAACACCAATACCTGTCGGATTAAGTGCCTTATGTGGCTCACACAAATAAACCTGTGGAATGTGATTTCGACTTCAACAACTATCAGCCGCGACTAAAAAAAGAGGTTTGACTTGCATGATGAGCGCTGTGGCGATGCTGGCGCAAGTGGCGTGCGTCCTGGCTGTCGTTGTATTATTTGACGGTATTGCAGCTCGGAGTGAGGCTGCCACGACGTGCTCGACTACCGCTGCAACTGCTTCTACCTACTCAGCGGCAGCGGCTGTGGTCGAGTATGCGGACTGCACCACAAAAGTCGTGAGAGTGGTGACAAGTAGCGATGGCACCACATCGTTGGACTTGAGCAGCAAGCAGATCGTCTACGTCGAGAGCCTGCCTTCGGTTATGAAGCTGTACGTCGGTGAACTTGTTTTTGGGCTGGGTATTGACAAATCACTTGTCGTTTTCTAGTGATCTGTCCAAGAACTCCTTCACTTCAATGCAAGACTTTGCATTCCCCAGTGGTCTCACAAAACTGTAAGCCGTACTGTTGAATGCTTTGATCTAAGCTCATGTTTGACGTACGCGGTGCATTCTCGTCTTTCGGTAGCACTGCAACAAACGGAAAGCTGGCAAGTCTACACCTTATAACCTTCCCAGACACAGTCGTAGCGCTCAACTTCTCAACCAACCCCATCACGTCCGTTAGCGGAGTCGTCTTTCCGAGCTCACTGAAGACACTGTCCATCACGTCGAGTGTGAAACTCCGGGAGTTCGAAGCTCGGCAGACGGATGCTACGCTATTCGCGAGCTTGGAGAGTTTCAACGTATCGATGACCACGAGTCTAGTCTGCTCCGACAGTGCTGCACTGTTACGCTACGTGCAGGACACCTTGTTGTGCGTGCTCGCGGACGACGTCTTCAACGCCAAATACGGCATCAAAGGCGAGAGCAGCGCCAACGGCTCCGTAGACGCCGCCAGCGCTACAACGGCACCCGAGCTGCAGGAAGCTAACGGCCCACGGCGCTCCAAGTTTTTGCTGTTCGCTGCCATTTCCCTGTCGCTCGCGTGCGCAGGGCTCATGAGCACGCTCGCTCCTCGCACGCTGTACGAGCGCTACCAGAAGAAACAATACCTCAACCTCCGCAACAAGAAAAAACAGCAAAAGCAGGAGCAGCAACAACCTCCAGTAGTAAAACCTACAATCCTGCAGGTGGACGCGCCTGAACTACAGCGCGACTCGAACGTAATCTACTGGGACCTGTAAAATGCAGATCATTCTCACACGTCACAGATTGCTATGTTTGGTGTGCACAACACTAACTTCCTGAGGATACGTGGCAACAATTCCCTCCCCCGGCTTTGGATCGAGCACCCACACAATCGAACCGAGCGAGTCTCCAGTACCAGCACACAAGGAAGACATCACAATGGTGCGTCGACTCGTCTTCCTTCGCTACTATATGCAGCGTAGCTAACGTCTTTCGCCTCTTTTCAGGCCACGGGAGCGAACGGACCACTTTCCGGCAAGAAGCCGGCGCCGACGGCCTCAAGCGAGGGCGCGGCGGCCAGCGGCCTGCGCAACCGGCGTCCGGTGGCGGCAGCCCGTTCGGGCCAGAACATGGGCCGCGGCATGGGCGGCAGCACGGCCGGCATCCTGCGCTTCTACACGGACGACTCGCCGGGCCTGAAGATCGGCCCCACGACGGTGCTGGTGAGCTGCCTCATGTTCGTGGGCTTCGTGGTGCTGCTGCACGTGTGGGGCAAGTTCCGCGGCTAGACGAGCGACTCCATAGACGACAGGACAGCATTAAAGGTACCCGGCGCCGGTCAAGGCAAGAAGAGAAGAGGGACAAGGCAGGAAGCAATGGTCGACGCGGCGTAGCAGTTTTTTTAGTATAGGAGCTTGTGTTTCTCGCGTCCTTGTGTACGTTAATGAGCCCAAGCAACAAGGAGAGGGATGCAAGTCTGCAAAGGGCCGCGTGTGTGAAGAATTGAGTCGGGGAGGCTGATGGTTTGTGCAGGAGATGGAGGTGAAAGGAAGGGAAGTCACACAAAAGCTCTAGTATCTATAATAGTGGGGGCTTAGGACGACAGGCATGGCGAATTCATTGCTCGCGTCCCAAGTGGTAAGCGGCTGTCGACTTTTCCTTACTCCTCGACGACGCGCTTGCGCTTCTTCTTCTGCTTGTCCTTGGGGCTCTTGGTCTTGCTTTTGCCCTTGCTCTTTTTGGCATCCTTGTGCTCGGGCATGAGCTCGTCCTCGTCCTCAGGCTTTGGCGTCTTGTTGTCCGTCTTGGCACCGTTCGCTTTCACGAGCGGAACGCCCGCAGCCTCCGAGATCTGCTTGACCATTCCCTTAAGTACGGGCGACTTGAACTCCACGGCCTGCACCGCTGCGACCACCGCACGCACGTCGTTCTCCGTCGCCTTCTTGTCCTCCGCCGCGTGCCAGAACTTGACGAGCTGCAGCGCGAACATCAGCACGACCTTCATGCGCTTGGCCTTAAGTTGCTGCACGCTCTCGGGCGCCAATTGGCGCACCAGCGCCGACTTAAGAGACGTCTGCAGTTGCTCGAACGCACTTCGCTGAGCCTTGGCCAGCTTCCCGCCCTGCTGCAACTTCCCGGCGCCGCGAAGCAGCAACGTTAGCAGACGGAAGACCTCGCACTTGGAGAACTCGTCAATGGCCGCGCGCACCTCCGCGTCCTCGGCGCTCTCCTTCTTCTCCTCCGCTGCGGCGATAGCAGCCAGAGGCTCAAGCAGCACGCGCGCGCCGACGGCAGGAGACTTGGTCAGCAGCTCCTGGAACGCCGCGCGCGGGAAGCGCGAGTGCTTCTTCGTGAAGGCGTCCAGCGCCGCGGCGCGCACGATCTTCTGCACTTCCTCCTCGCTCGAAGCTTCGCCCGTGCAGAGGACGCGCACGAGGTACACCACCGCGGCGGACGCCACCTTGCCGGCGTGCTCCTTCTCCATCGGCGTGGTGCGGATGAGCTCCACGATCTCGCGCAGAGCAGAGAGCGCTTCGGTCCGCGCGGCCGCCGTGCAAGGAAGCTTTTCCTTGCCACGCAGCACCTTGTGGTGCAGCACGGCCTGCAGGCGATCCCGCAGCACCAGCTTCTCCGAGTCCGCGTGCTGCACGCGCGCAAGCACGCGGAACAGCGGCGCCACCAGAGACAGCACGAGCGCGCTGTGCGCGGCCGCCGCGCCCTCCTCCGGACGCTGCGAGACGAACACCTGCAGCACATCCAGCACGCGCAGCTGGAAGTGCATGGTCTGCAGCCGCGCGCGCTTGAGGTCCTTCTTGCGCTGCGAGCGCACCTTGACCTGGCCCACGATGGCCGCAAGCGCCAGGTCCTCTCGGTGCAAGGCCGACATCTTGTCGTCACGACGCAGCGCGTCCGACACTGCTTGCTCCTCCTGCTCCTCTTCCTCCTCCTCTTCCTCCTCACGCGTGATGGGCGCGAACTCGTCGTCCTCGTCCTTGGCAGCCCCTTCGCCCTCAGCGCTCGGGTGCAGCACGTCCACCATCGTCGTCAGCGACGCGGCGTTCAGCAGCGGCAGCAGCGAGCGGAAGACGAGCGTCACGATCTCACGCAGCGCGCTCGAGTCCTGCGAGAGCAGACTCAGCAGCAGGTCCGTGAGCACCACCACCGAGTCCTCGTCCTCGTCCGTCTTCTTGCTCTTCTTCTTCGCAACCAGCTCCGCGTAGCACTTGTCCAGATCGGCCGCCACCACGACGGCGTCCTCGCGCTGGTCGCCGTCCAGGAGTTGAAGGCCGGCGCTCATGAAGAGCAGCAGGAACGTCTCGCTCAGAGGGCGGCGCGTCGCCGCCTTCTTGTCCGCCGCTTCCTGGCTGCACAGCGTGTCGACGTGGCCCGCCAGCGCCGTCCACTGCGCCGTGGCCTCGTCGTCCAGAGGCTCGCGCAGAGCAGCAGCGCCGCTCGTGGTCTGCATGTCCCGAGCAATGGCGAAGACGCGGTGCAGCACGCTGGCGCTCGCGCGCGCGCCGTCTGCGCCCGCCAGACCCAGACTCAAGAGCGAGAAGAGCCGCGTCTTGGCGTACGAAGCCACGTTCGGCGAGAGCGCGGGCGTGGCCTCGGCCGCCTCCTGCGCCACCTGGTCGGCCGCCGACGTCTTGCTCCTCTTGCTCTTCTTGCTCTTCGTGGACGGCGTGTAGAACGCGTGGAACACAAGGAAGCGCAGCATGTCGTGCTGCAGCATGGCGTGCGTCTCGCTCTTGGCGCTCAGCAGGTCTGTAAGAGCGGCCACCATCGTCTCCACCGCCCACACACGCGCGCGGTCCGTGCGGCGCTGCACGGCTTGCTCGTGCTCCTTCTTCTCCTCCAGCTCGACCAGCGCGTCGAAGCCCCCGCTGCTCAGTTTCGGCTTCTTCGTGGGCTTCTCGTCCTCCTCGTCGTCGCTGTCCGCCCAAGTGGACGCCACCAGGATCGAAAGCGGCGACGCGAACTGCTCGCGGAAGAAGCGGAAGAACTCGGCAGGCGCGCACGCCGCGAACGCCTTGAGGCAGTGCCGCGCGGCCTCGTGCAGGTAGTTCCTCTTGGCCACGGCGTTGTGGTACAGGCACCGGACGAAGCGCGGCGTGAGGATGGCGCGCAGCACGGCCGCCGGCAGCTTGGGCGCCACCAGCTCGAACAGCTTGAANNNNGGCTCGTCGGCGCGGCGTCCTCGCCGGTGCCGCCGACCAGCGAGTTCTCCACCAGTACAGTCCACGCCTCCTGGACAAGCTCGTCGTCGAGCGCGTCTTCCGTCGGGTTCAGCACGTGGCCGAACACGCCAAACCACGCCGAGTGCACGCGCGGGTAGCAGCTGGACGAGCCGCGCAGCGGACGCGCCAGCACGTGGACGTGGTGTCTCTGCAGGGCGTTGACCGCCTGGAAGCTCTCTGGCAGCTGCTTCATCTGTCCCTCGTCCTGGTCAATGGCCGTCACGTGGAGGTAGCGCTGCACGCCGACCGCCAGCAGCACCTGGTCGGCGTTCCAGGCCTCGAGACCGTCGTCTTCGCTGCCCTTGGACGGCTGGATCTGCAGACAGGCGTGGATAGGAGCAGCCAGTTCGGCCAGGAACTGCTCCGCCGGCACGTCGGCCAGCAATGTGAGGGCTGCTTCGTAGCAGGTTTCACGGAACCAGCGCTTGAAGGCCGCCATCTCCAGCAGCTCCTTGACCACAGCCACCAACAGTGGCAGGTCGGCACTCAAGCGGCCTGAACGGTGCAGAGCCAGCAGCCCGAAGAGGCGGCCGAACATGTGCTCGCGCTGCTCCATGGGCTTCATGGACGAATGCACCTCCATGGCGTCACGCAGCAGCTCGTGTGTGGCCTGCAGCTTCAGCTGCGTCGGGAAGGCCTGGAGCAGGCCACTGAGTGCCGTGCTGAAGCCCTGACGCGCGGCGTCGCGCGACGAAGCCAGGCCGCGCACCAGGCGCTTGAGCGTGTATTGCACCTCGCTGTCCTGCTTGGCGCTGCGCTGCAGGTGCGCGAGCAGCTGGGCCGCCGCCTGCGTGCGCACTTGGCGGTCGCTCTCGGCCAGCGTCCAGAAGAGCTTGAGGAAGTCGCCCTTCTGCGGGGACAAGGCCTCGCTGCCGCCGTCCTCGGAGGTCTGTTGCTTGGCGCCCATGACTACTGGAGCAATTGTGACCAGCGTCTCCAGTACTGCGGCTGCTCGGCTGACTGGTGGCGCGGACGCCGACACCAAATATAACGTTTGACAGTATTTTGATACGTTTTCACGGGGTTTTGGATGGCTGCATCAGGTCAATCAACACGACGGAAACAGGCACGTGGTGCTTGGTGGCTTGTGCTGCTGGGTTTTACGAGCCATTAGGACGAGGCGGCGGCCGATTCGAGCGCCTTGATGAACTCGTCTACCCGGGCGGCGTTCACCTTGAGCAGGAACGTGGCCAGCTGGCCGCCTTCCACCTGCAGCGCCAGCGTCACGCCCGTCTTCTTGCCCTTGGCCTCGAACGGCTTGACCGCCATGCCCTTGTACAGCGCCGAGTTGAGCACGATCTTGCCGATCTCGTTGCGCACCAGGATGCGGCCGGCCTTGGTCTCCTTGCTCACCAGCACCTTGAGCGGGTGCACGCCCTTGTCTGCCCAGCGCTTCTCGTCCTTCTTGAACTCGAGCACCTTGGCCTTCTCAGCCTCGAACGTGCAGTCATCGTCGGGCGAGTCGGACTGCGACGGACAGCGTTAAGATGCTTCAGACTAGCAGCAAGGAAGTGGCAGGACAACGCACCTTGAGAATGACGGTAGCCTCCTCCCGTCCGATGTTCTCCTCCTCTTCGGCCTGGGCGGAAGCGCCGGCGGTAGACGTCGAAGCAGCAGGAGCCGAAGCACCGAAGCTGAACCCAGATGACGCCGGGGCAGCGCTCTTAGCAGCAGTCAGGCTGCCGAATGAGAAGCCGCCAGTAGCAGCCGGGGAAGAAGAGGCCGCCGGCTTGGGCGCACCTCCGAACGAGAACGAAGGCACGACCTTCTCCTCTGACTCGGACGACTTGGAGAAGAGCGAGCTGCCGCTACCGAATGAAAAGCCGGACTTCGCGGGCGATTTGGCGGCCTCATCCTTCTTGGAAGCAGAGCTGCCTCCGAACGAGAAGCCGCTGCCGGCAGGATCCTTGGCCGACTCGTCACCCTTCTTACTGCCGCTCGACGGCGTCGGAGCAGCCGCAGGAGTTGGAGCCGCTCCAAAAGAGAACGGCGCGGGCGCTGCGCGCTTGGGCTCGTCGAGTGCAACAGGCCTAGTGGCCGCGTGCTTCGTCGCGATCTCGCTCGCGTACTTGAGGTAGTCCTTCACTGCGGCCTCCCAGCTCACGCTCGGGTTCTTGTGCGCCTGGTCTTTCGCGAACGCCAGGAACTCCTGGTTGAGGCGCTCCATGGCCTGCTGGTACGACCCAGCAGCTGAGTCACTGCTAGCCACACTAGTCTTCTCAGCAGGCTTAGCCGCGCTTGTGAGGCCCGAGAAACCACTGAAGGGGTTGGAAGCAGCGGGCTTGGCCGTCGTAAGTCCCTACCCAGCACCAAACGACCAATGAGATCAGCGTCCTACTCAGCCCCGCAATGTTACCGCACCTGGAAGCCTCCGAACGGGTTGCTCTTGGCCTCGTCGTCCCCCGCAGCCACTGCCTGGAGCTTGGCCGCCACTGGCGCACGGCTGCCCACACGCGCCTTGACGATCTTGCGCTTGCGAATGGACTCGTCACTGGCGCGCTGGAAGCCGATCTCGAACGAGTCGGCGCTCACCTCGTTGTCTGCAGCCTCGTACTCCTCGCGGCGCATCTGCCCATTCTCGTTGCGGCGCTTAGCCATGGTCGGCGTCTTGGACTAATAATGGACTATTTTGGTCAAGTGATGGCTGCCGAATGCCAAGATGAGAAAACAAAATGGAGCACAAAACTCCCAGGACCAAATTTGCATACTGATCGGCCAGCGAAAATGTGCACCATTTGAGAAAAAGAGTGCATCTAACACGTGGCCAAAATTGAAGTAAAACTACCAACCGGACTTTTTGACCTGCTGCCGTTGCCGAGGATACTCCTGTTGGACCGCTGCACGTTCTCCGCATGCTTCAAGCTGTGCATCTGAACAAGGATCTGGGCGACACGTGAAGACGCTGTGCACCGGCAAGTCTGCTCTATCAAAATGAGCCTGATGAAGATAATGACGCTGTGGAAAACATCGGGGGCATTTTGGGGGGCGAGATCGCGGAAGATGTGAACATCGAAGATGGCGATCTTGAACGTGACGCAGATTGCGACGAAGAAGTGGTTCTCCCGAGTGTTATGGTGGGAACTATCACTGGTGTCACGATCATAACAACTGTGCAAA
>AWVW02057358.1:0-11555 GCA_000500225.2 Phytophthora pinifolia | reverse complement strand
TCGACTTGGAAGCGACGCCATTATTTATGCTGCTTGGATGCCAGTCATAAATAACAATGCCATACTCGGGATCCCTGATGACGCGACACTACCGCATACTGCAAATAAAAATAAACTGCAACCTAGGGCCACCGAATATGGCATTTATATTTAGTAGACACACTGCTGCAAAATAAATTATGCTCTGCGTTCCTCCTTGAAGAAAACAAATTATGGCATAACTCGGCATCTACAAATAAATAATGGAGATCACTAAGCAAAAGATGCATCAATGCGTCAGTGACGGTCAGTCTATTCCAGCTTAGTTCAGACTATCGACAGTGCTCGTATCCCAGTAACTACGATTCTCCCGCAGAAACAAGATCATCTCCAACGTCGATAGAAGAAGCCCCTGCCGTTGCTGTCCAAGGGTTTAATACGAAAAGAAGTTTCCAATAAATTATGCGATATTACTGACCACATGGGCCAGGGAAATAAATAATTTTCTAAGTATTGTGGGAAATAATGTTATGGTAAATGTATATTTCGGAGTCGTCGCAACTCGTCGTTGCCATTGCTATTGGTGTAGCTGATCACCTAGCGTGAGATTCCCCTGCTACATCATCAATCGTGGGCGACAACGGCATCAAGATCCATGGCTTCGATCGTATGACGAAGAAACTCTTCGCCTTCTCATGGAAATCCGACAGTGACGAGGCAAGGAGCTGCATCAGAGTGTGCAAGCTTCCAACAAATTTTGTGGCGAAAGGCGTCACCCTTGAGCGAGCATTACACAGGATCGCGTGCAGTGGTGCTAAAGCGGTCGACGGGGTAGAATTTATCTCACTATCATGTTTGTAGTGTGCGACTCTGGCAACTCTCGGTTGTTATAAATTGGCGTGGGGCATTCGTACAGACCTCAAATTCGATAAGTGAAAAGTCGTGAAAGTACAGCGGGTGCAGGAAGTCATGGCACCCCCCCTTATAAAATCAATTTGTATGTGGTGATTTTCTCCAGTGGATATTCACCGCAATATGCATCGGATCGGAGCGAGAATATCGCGAATCGATGCGGAATTACGATCTTTCTTAACTGGACCTATCAGTGGTATATTCTCTTTCACAAGGGATATTATCGCCATTACCCGAGCAGTTCTACCTGATAGTGAAGCTGGGGTCTCGAGCGAGCAGTTTCGAGTGATCGCCGCAGTGGCAATTTTCGTGTGCAGATTCTTAACGAACGTGGAGAATTTCTGAGGCAGTTCTCACTGCTTGGGAGTCCAGAGTAGGTGGCCTTCCAATTTGCTGCCCTTACGTGCTGAAACAAAATGGGAAGGGAATATGCTGCGCTTCATCGACCTCCACCTGTGCTCTCGGGTGAACGGATGGATGCTACGATCTTGCCAACGTACTGCATCCGACGAACAAACGTTACGCTCTTGCCAAATGGAGTGGCGCGATAAACGCTCACGTTTCCTCGCATTGGTGTATGCTCCAGCTCAAAGGGAGATCGTGGTTGTGGACCGGGACAATACCAATATATACGCCAACTTTGACGCAGCCGGTTGAACTTGACTTCAGCTAACCCCCAAGGAACCAGTTACGAGGTGTTTGCAGCGTTCATAGCTACCCATAGGCTGAGAAAAGCGGGTATCGGCTTCACCAGTAGCTCAGAAACACGCCGCCGTCCGTGAAAATCCCCACACAGCGGCTGGCGATGTCGCGTATGAGTAAGTATCCGCTGCGTTGTAGAATGCAGACCCAAGTGGCTGGTCAAATAGCTTAACTTTCACATCGATCACGAGCTGCGCGCTGCCTTTTCAGATTCAGGATGTACTCGACAATTCCTTGTGTAGCGACAAGATTTTCATCCGAGCGATGATGACCTATACTTCTTGCTATTGATGGTCGCTGCGATGTTGGCACATTCCAGCTCCGGTTGTAGACGACATTTGCACCGGAAAGTCTATTGTCCTTTGACATTTTAGCACCTGCTTGTTGGTTAATCTCGTAGATTGATTTCACTCAACTCTACATCGTCTTCACTACTGTCAGCATCCGAATGCAGACGCTGGGCACGAGCTGCCTGAGTTGTCGACGACGTCGGGGTGTTATTCCCACTGGCAAATTCGTCCAGGGGGGTGTATTGGTTCCTCCATCGCTTAATCATCGTGACGACCACGACGATTCCGATCGCGACGTTCGCCGCCACAGCTGCAACAAGTAACACCATCGTGAAGGTGCTCATTTCACTGATGCCACTTGTCGAAACCACTGCATTGTTGTTAACGTCGTCCATAGTGGAGTTGTTTGTTTCGCCCAGCTGAGAAATGTTGAAGTGATCTTCGAGCTTGGCAATGAACTCGGAAATCACGGGGAAATTGGGCGTGCCGACTCCAGAGACGGCGTCCCAGCCAGCAGAAGCACTGAACGAGTCCTCGCAGGGATTGTTCCCACCTCGAGGAGCTCCATTATTGCCAATAACCACATCGTTGAATGCATCGAGATCGGTGTCTGCAAGGTAGTACAGCAGCGGGTTGATGAAGCCGAGCGGGTTTTTACCAGCATTTAACCGCCTGTCGTTCCATAGCGTCACCATGGCGCCAAATACGGGAGTAGAAGCCGACGTACCGGACACGGAGGAGAGACGGCCACCCATGTAAACGAGAAACCCAGCGCCCAAAGCCGCAACGTCCGGGTAAGCACGCCCGCTGGCATTGAAGAACCCTTCCGTGGTCGGAATATCCCGGGTTTTCAAGTATCTCTCCACAGCTGAGCGTTGATACTCCGGCATGGCGTAAATGTTGGAGAATCCTCCCCCTGAGGTGATAATCCCGCCGTTCTCGACACTGCAAATGACTTCTTCCTTCGTATGGAAGAAAGGTTTCGCTGCTTGCTGAGCTTTAGTCAGAAACATCGTCGCTCCCACCGTAGTGATGTACGGGCTGGAAGACGGCCATTGAGGGCCGCTCTGCTTGCAGATTTCTCCAGCCGGCACTTTCTCGAACTCAGGGCGCAGCCCAGTGACCCCGTCATCCCCACCAGCAATGAGAACCGTGACCCCTCGCAAGCCCATTTTAATTAAAAGCGTGTCCAAGGTGCGCGCGTAACCAGGTGAGACGTCGAAAATGTGTTCTTCGTCGTCCGAGTAGCTGATCGAGACGACGAGGGGCGGCTTCTCCAGCGCCAATACGTCCTGAGCGAATTCTACGAACGGTTCGTCCTCGGAGGAGTACGGATTGCTGCCATTCATGGTCCACACGAAAGTCGTGGCGTTGCGACCGACGCCTGTCATGTATTGCACGTCCAGCGATGCCTCTGTGCTTGCTCGTTCAGGGACGTTCGCTCGACTCCCTTTTTCAATGATCTGTGGTAGGTTTTCCCCAGGTAAATACTCGGCGAAGAAAGTCTTCAAGTCTTCGGGGTTCCATGCCTCATCGTAGAACGACGGCACGCATTGTGTAGTGCTCGCGTTGGTCACCACGAGGCCGTCTGGGATCCCGTACGTCTTACGAATGGCAGCTAGCGTTCCGCCTCCATTGCCATTCATCGMTGCCGCTTGTGAAGACACAGCTCCAAGAGCTCTCARCCCCAGAGGGTGAGTGTTCACGCTAAGAAACGACACSACGTTTTGAAGGTGCCCGGGCACTGACACGGCACTAGCAGCTCGCATCAACCTCCGTCGCTTCCACGCCGGGAAATTCYCCGTCTCTTTGAGCTCGAAAGAGTGTATCGCGGTGCCAAGCAGCCGCTCCACGTGCTTCGCCTTCATCGGCACCTTAAASAGGTTCGACGTGGTCGAGAAAGTGCCAGCGCTGTTTTCGTGTGCAAAACCTGCCACCCAGCTGCGCACCGCATCCAGCGCGCCATCGGCAGGTCGAGACAAGTCGTCGGCTTGCTGTTGAGTGAGGTGGTGGCCGTACGACGAGTGTCTGGAGTGCATAAAGCAACAATGACAGGAATCACGATCAATTGACCTTTTCACGTCTAACTCAACGTTAAACCACCCTTCCAGCGCAGAACTCTCGCTGCAATTATTGCATTACGTACGTTGGGTCGGAGACGCTGTAGAACTCCCGCTCGAGCGCGTTGAAATCGCCAGGAAGCAAACCGATGACCAGCGGCACCACTTGCTCCGGGTCGGCGCGGCTTTGGCGCACGTAGTGGTCGCTAGAGAAGCCGGCGAAGCGCGAGGGTGATGCATTCTGAGCGGAGACAGTGGAGGAGAGGGAGCAGAGCGCGACCGCTAGCGAGAGGAGCCACGAGCCAGCCATGACTGCCGAGCGCGTGGCAGACCGACGTAAGTGCAGTTGTGGAGGCAGAGGTCGACGATCGGATGATCCCCATACGTTGTTCAAGTCAGATTTAACGGCAGAATTGGCTTGATCATAGTATGTGACAAAACGTGCACCCTTTGGATGTTGAAGTGAAACGAGCTTGTTCATTCGCAGATTGCCACCGCTTTCGTGTGGCAAATAGCGAGCTATTAGGTTTGCGTTGACCCACGATGCTGGGGCGAAGAGTTGGTGTTCGCTTGGGTTTGTAAGAGCACTGTGTGGTTGGCTGCGTAGAGTGACAGTGAATACGACAGACCATGGAGCGCGTATTGTTCTTCATTAACTGGTGCTGATCATAGTTTATAGAATTGGCACAGGTGTGGCGCATGGTCATCACTCGAGCATACCGCTGCAGCTGTACGAATCGAGGACTGGAAATCAATAGGCAAGTTATACTGCGCACCTCGTAGTCAAGTCCTGTTACGAATTTATCGCAACACGAGCACTAAAACCAATGCAATGCACGAGCTTTCCTGCCGCCTTGCTGCCCTCGCTCGCTGATAGCCAATGCTGCCTCAATCATGTATGAAGTTGTCGGTGATTGGCCAGATCCGGATTTGTATCGTCGAGATGATGCTGAAGCCCGTCCCGTTCGTGCCGCCCGTGTGGGCGTCTGCGCTGCGTCGCCCCCCGGTGCAGAAGCTGCGGCTGGGGCACTTCCCCACGCCCATCCTACCTTTCTCGCCCCCGGGACTGCCCGAGGGCGTTCGCCTGTTCCTTAAGCGCGACGACTTTAGCGGTATGGAGACGTCGGGAAACAAGATCCGCAAGCTCGAGTTCCTGCTGGCCGAGGCGCTGGAGCAAAAGGCCAACTGCATCGTCACGTGCGGCGGTATCCAGAGCAACCACTGCAGAGCTACTGCCGCAGTGGCGCGGATGCTCGGACTGGACTCGTACTTACTGCTCCGTTCCAACAAGCCGGACGAGGACCCGGGGCTGGTGGGGAACGTGCTCTTCGACCGGTAATACCGGCAACAAGATGGCAACAAGATGGCAACAATTCATGCATGTTGATGGCCAAGAAGAAGCTGATACATTGATTACTGTGGCATCGTAGCATGCTGGACGCCAACCTCATTCAGATGTCGCGGCAGGAGTACGGCAAGTACGGAAGTGAAGCGATGATCAAGGTGCGGAGGGGTCTGCATTAACCCTTTCGTGGTCAAACGCGGCATTTTTGCTATGATCGAGACACTAACAGGATTGCTACTGCGTCAGAGAACTTGCGAGCGACTGAAGGAAGAGGGTCGCCGTCCGTACGCCATTCCAGTGGGCGGGAGCAACGGTTTGGGCACGTGGGGGTACATCCAAGCCATCGACGAGATTAACAACCAACTGAAGGTTCGTGTTCAGCATTCCGTGGTGAATCGTCGCAGAGCTAACCTGTCGCTGTTTGTCGGCCACTTGGATAGGAACACGAGATACCGATCACGGACATTGCGTTTGCATGCGGCAGTGGAGGAACTGCTGCTGGTATTGGCCTCGGCTCATATCTGTATGCGAAGGCTAACCCGGACGCAGCCCTGAACTTTGCCAACAAAATTCCTGGTACGATTCAGCGCGAGAATTTGACGTTAGCTTTAAGAAATTCACATTTTCAGGATGACTTTGTTTTACAGCACACGCTTACATTGTATGCGACGACGACGAGTACTTCCACGGCCACATCGACGGCCAGATCCTGCCGGCGATGGGGGCTCCGTCCGATATCTCGTCACGAGAGTTCCTTCAAATCACCAACGCGCAGGGCACGGGCTACGCTCGCAGCACCAAGAAAGAACTCGAGTTCATCTACAGCGTGAGCCGCAAGACCGGCGTGCTCATGGACCCGGTCTACTCGGGCAAGGCGCTGTTCCACCTCATCCGGGAGCTGAACGAAGCGCCAGAGGTAAGGAAAAACTGCTCATTGATCGGTTCGTTGCCTGGGTGACTCACGTTTCCTCGCCCTTTCTTGCTTGGAAGAAATTCGTGGGAAAGAACATCTTGTTCGTGCACACGGGCGGTCAGTTCGGCTTGTACGACAAGGTGGACGCTCTGCAGGAGGTTATTCGACAGGACCAAGTGAAGCGTTTTACGATGGACGAATAGCTGCAGCTCCCGCTGTCGGTTGTCCGCCTGGAGATACTGACCCAGCCAGATAATACTTGAGCATGAAGCTTAAACTTCATGTTCCATTCGCGAGTTCGTTCTATCGAGGTGGTTGGTTCACGAAACGACTCGTCCTGTTCCCGGTCGTGAACGCCTTGGCTCGGCGATGGACAGCAACTGCTCAACCAGGTTATGCAAGCGCCTCGTCCTGTCCCCCCGCTTGCAGCGCGCAATCGGCCCACCCACGCATGTTGCCGTGCGCGCAGTTCAACATCCGTCGCCAGATGTCGATTTTGAGAGTCAGGATGGTATCCGTATAGCTGACGCGCCCCACGTGGCCTTCCTTACAAAACCCAAGTACAATAATCCGGCTTGACGTTGAAGTTTTGTTATTTATCCGGAATGTATAGTGCTTGAAGCATCGTTAGGTGTATGCCGTTACACGATGCAGCCATGTTGAGCACGACTGATGCTGCCCTTCCTCCCTCCGCCGGGTGCTCACTTCCCGATTCTCCACAATGCTGGCAACCAAGCCGTGTGTGGCATAAGAACTCTCCGCTCCACTATAGCCGCCGACTGACGCTGTTGTTGTCCTCGATGTCGTGTTTCCAGCCTGAAGAGGACCCCTGGCCTGACGCGAGCCGTCCTTGGCCGCACTCTGCGCTTCACGAGCTCCGTATCCGTCGACGAGGCGCCTTACTATGACGTGGTTGTCGCTGGCGGTGGCGTCATGGGCTTCTCGACCGCCTACCACTTGGCCACTGCGGCCCCCAACCTGAAGATCGCAGTGGTGGAGAAAGACCCATGCGTACGTTGCTGCTTGTTGGCGCGCAGCCTTCAGCATCGACTAACTAACACTGGGCTTTTCGTGCCTTTCCGGTCATGCAGTACAAGTATGCGTCGGCCATCCTTTCGGCCGGCGGCATCCGCCACCAGTTCTCCGAGACGGAGAACATCGAGATGAGTCTCTACGGCACCGAGTTCCTGCGCAACATCGGCACCAACCTCAAGGTGGACGGCCACGACGCCCCAGACGTTCAGTTCGTTGAAGGAGGCTACATGTTCCTTGCCAGCGACCGGGGCGTGGACGTTCTGCGCCGGAACTACGCCACGCAAAAGGCGACGGGCGCCGACGTGCAGCTTTTGGACCCCGTGGCGCTGAAGAAGCGCTTCCCGTGGATCAACACGGACGGCGTGGCGCAGGCCATCCTGGGCATGAAGGACCAGGGATGGTTCGATCCTTGGGCGTTCCTCAACGCCATGAAGCGCAAGAGCGTGTCGCTGGGCGTGGACGTACTGGAAGGCGAGGTCAAGCACTTCGACCTCGGCGGACAGAACCAGATCGCGAAGGTACACATCGAGGTCAAGAACGCGCCCGAGTGTGGCGACATGCGCTTCGACTCCGTTCGTGCTGGCGTGGTCGTCAACGCTGCCGGCTGCTGGTCCAGCAAGCTACTAGAAGCTTGCGGTGTCTTCGACTACCCGGTGAAGCCTCGCAAGCGCTCCATGTTCGCTTACCACTGCGACGCCGAGGAAATCTGGAGAGGCGACGCAGCGACCCCCCTCGTGGTGGACCCGAACGGCGTTTACTTCCGACGCGAAGGCCACGGCGGTCGATTCGTGTGCGGGTGGTCACCTGACGCCGAGGACGACTACGACGGGCAGTCCACGGACGAGCTGGACTTCCCAGACCACCAACACTTCGACGAGCACATCTGGCCCACCATCGCACACCGCGTCAAGAGCTTCGAGGCCGTCAAGGTTCTGAGTGCTTGGGCAGGCTACTACGACTTCAACACGCTGGACCAGAACGCGATCATCGGCCGGCACCCAGACGTCCCCAACATGTTCCTCGTCAACGGATTCAGCGGCCACGGGTTGCAGCAGTCACCGGCCGCAGGTCGAGCGGTCTCGGAGCTGATCGTTCACGGAGAATTCAAGACCATCGACTGTACGCCCTTCAGCTTCGACCGTGTTCGTGCCAACGAGCCGTTCGTGGAGCAAGGCATCGTGTAGACGGTCTCAGCAGCAGCGTCGCCTTTTAGTGGCGGTAGATGCACAGAGATTTCTTTGCGTTGCCATCGTCTTGTGGCAATGACCACGCGTTGAACTCGGTGGCTTCGCTGAGCTCCTGCACCTCCGTAAGGCGAGCATTCACCGTATAAACTACTTGCTTGTACCCGGAAATCTCTTCCTGTCGAAGACGTGCGAGCTCCTCGGCGCAGCGCTTCCCGTGTCGAAGCTTCTGGGTCCGAAGAACCAGTTGTGCCTCGCGTTCACGAGCGGATTGCTTGTACTGCACAATCAGCGCTTCGTGCTTGTCTAAGAGCTCCGCAAACTCCGTCTTGAGAGCCAGAAGCTCCTCTGTTCGTTCGTCTAACGCTTCCTGCGCCTTGCTCGCGGCCAGCACCGCCGCGTCTCGCTCTTTCACGGCCGCCTCTTCTCGCTGCGCATGCAGCTTACATTCACTCTTGGCTTCTTGCAACTCCAACGCAGTTTGATGCTGCGCGTTGCCCCAGCTCTTCTCTTTCAGTCGCTCCATCTCCTTCTGCTGCAAAGACCGTGATCTTTCACTCGACGCAGCCGCGAGCTGTTCCTGCAAAGCGTCTTTCTCCTCCTTCGTCGTCTGCAGCACTTCCTCCAGCTTTTCAATCTTGCGTTGACAGTCAGCCACTGTATCGTCCACATCTGTGGAAGACTGTCGTGCATTCATCAGCTCCTGCTTGAGCGCCTCCACCTTGACGTCATGTTCGCGGGCGATCTGCTGCCACAGCTCTCGCACACGCTTGGCGTCGCTCTCCGTGCGTTGTACAAGCTGGTCCCTGTAGGCCTTGAGCTTCTGCAGCTCATCGGCCGCCAGCTCGGCCTCCTGCATCGCCGCCTCCTTCTTCTCCAGTTCCTTCTTCCACTTGGTCTCCATAGCTTTGAGCTCAGCCGCCAGCGCCGTGTTCTTCTGCGTGGCGGCGTTCCTGCCCAGCACCGCCATCTTGTGCATGGCCCCTTCGTCCTCCAGCTCCTTCTCCATTGCCATCTGCTTCTCCCGCGCCGCCTGAGCCGCCTGGGCGCTGCGCTGCTGCACGTGGCGCAACTCCAGTTCTCGAAGTTGCGCCTCATTCTCCAAAGTGGATCTGGTGGTACGTTCCTGGGCCAATCTCCGCGTCAATTCCTCCACCTCTTCACGAAGAGCATCCCGCTCGACTTGCAATCTCCTTGTGAGCTCCGGTAAGCCTCCGGACGGAGGCGGGGGAGTCGAAGGCGGCGTACCAGCCTCCGCCATGTTGATACACTCGGGCGGTAAATTTGAATTTGAAATGCAAAAAAAAAACGGGTGAGTGTAGAAATATATGGGTACAGTAATCTGTACAAAAGATTTTTAGGCCATGTCATTGTACTGATTCTAGTTAATTGAGGACGACTTGACTTGTCGATGAGACCAGTGTTCCCAGCAGCGCTGGATGGTGGAAGCGGTAACTTTGGACCACCCCGTCTTACACCATGGCAGCGCTGTAAGCATATCGACTGTATAAGGGTTCTCGAGAGACGGACACAGATGGTGGCAAGCAAGTCCAAGTTCCAGACTCCGCCGGGCATTTGAACTCGGACACGGAAATCGATCAATAAAAACGGCCGCCTACTCGCCTGAGCTGGTATCGGGACAGTAACGCTGTGATGGGAAGCGTAGTATAGCATGTACTACTCCGTATCATAATAAGAGCACGATCCCACCATGAACCTTGTTTCAGAATGAGAGCACGAGTTTTATACTTGCTCTAAGTATAGTAGTGCGCTTAGAAAACAGCTGATTGAGAGAGCAACTTCTCTGCACAACCAGAACAACGTATCGAAATGGGGAGTCGTCCCTCCTGCTCAAGCCGTGACTTCTGCATATGACGCGGCTTGTAGTTGTTGTCTCCATTCTGGAGAATGCAATCATCCATCGAACACTGCAGGCTGAGGAAAGCCGCGTTGAGTGTGCGCGGAGGCAGCTCCCAGAAGGCTTCAGTGACCGCCTCAATTAGGTCGTCTATTGTGCGTGGGCTCTTTTTCCGCTGGAGTGACTGGATCGCCGTGAACAGTCCGAGATCCAGTACGTTGAGATCCGGGCTGTTTGGTGGTTGGTTCCGCAAGGTCACGCGTCGACCAGATCGAGCAGCAGCATCCACGAACCCAGGGTCATCAGAGCCAACGTGTGCGGGCGCATTGTCTTGCTGAATAATCAACTCGCCATCCGTCGAGGTAGGCCAGCGGGATACCAGTGCTGGCAAGAGCTTTGTCGTAAGCATGTCGCGGTACGTATCCTTTGTCACGGAGATCTCTTTGGTTACGATGGTGCCTGCGGGACGCCGCGATGAGGAACGCTGCGCTGGAACACGCTGCACAAAAGGCCAGATACCCAATTTCCCGTCGAATTGCTGCTGTGTGTTTGGGTCGAAGCGGGGGCGACCGACAGCGGCCAAGAACATAACGCGTGTAATGTAGCGCTTGCTTCGCAGCTTTCGCACGGGAGCTGGCTCGTCAGCGAGCAGCAGAAATCTTCTGGTTGGTTGAGTTACGTAGAAGAGCTTTTCGTCGACGTGCACCGTGTTCATCATGTCATCGTACAGCAGGGTCGGCAGGTGGATGTGCGATAAAGAAAACTGCAATCGAGCAGCTTTGTTCGCGTCCGTCAGGATAGGTTTCGCGACGCTGGTGTGCGAGCGAAGGCGGCCTTCTTTCAATTGTCGCTGCAACGTCACCGGTGCCATCCCACAGGCGGCAGCAGCAGAGCGAACTGTCGATCGCGCAGCCACGTCGACATCGCGCAGGCGTTGTAGAGCTGGATTGTGGTCAGATGGACGCCTCCCCGCTTGATGCTTGCGAGATGGGGCGGTGAAGCTGCCGGTGAGAGCGGCTTCTTCTTTCGTCCTTGCCCAGACTCTGGAAACAGTGCTTCGA
The DNA here is from genome assembly GCA_000500225.2 of Phytophthora pinifolia. NCBI lineage: Eukaryota > Oomycota > Peronosporomycetes > Peronosporales > Peronosporaceae > Phytophthora > Phytophthora pinifolia. The sequence continues at coordinate 216 of AWVW02057358.1, read as the reverse complement.
TGAAGGTCATGGATGGATGCAACGGAAGCCAGAGCGCCCCACTTCAGCTCGCCGTTAGTTGAGTGAAGCACCAAGCTGGCGACTACGTCCTGCCGCTCTTTGTCTGTCAGGTTCTTCGTACGGCGGGTGGTAGGGGCGTCCATGGATCTGTGAGTGGTCAGGAGTCTCGGGGTGGGCGAAATTTGTTGTGTGCTCACTTGTCCCACTGACCAGCAA
>KV737492.1:1031-13518 GCA_000500225.2 Phytophthora pinifolia | reverse complement strand
TAACAACATGTTTAGAAAACGGCCAACTTAAGATTTGCAGCGATGTTGTTTTTAACAACCTTGAGTGTTGGGGGGTTAATGGGAGAAGTCGCAGAGCTTTCCGGATCGGTTTCTCTTATTGTGGAGAAGTCGCAGTTCTGAATCGGGTTTCTCTTAGGGGACGGGGGACTTGCCTGGCAGAGTTTGAAAATGAAGGATGAAGCTGGTGCGAGCTGATAGCGGCTTTGGTGTGTCGCCGGCAAATACAATTATATTTTAAAACATTTTGTATTATACTGGAACGCCTACACCCCAATAATAAATAATTCCGTAAATATAATAGCAATTATATTGATATTATACCGACTTGTCCCGGATATTCCAAGTCTCGCTGCAGCTTCTGTTATCCACATCACATCAGGCATGTGCGGCTCCGCAGCTACCAAGAGCTTTTGGCCGTTGAAAGGAGCACTTTCACGGGCTGCGTCTCTCAAACCCCGACTCGTAAGAACGCAGGCCTCCAAGTGGCATGTTGATTCGCAGCAAAGTCTCTAGTTTCACATGCGCAGCAGTCCCAGTTTCGAGCATCTCGAGCGCACCTGCGAAGACGTGCTGCACACTGCTGGTACTAGCGGTGGACAAGGCGCTCGCATTACCATCAAGTGAGCTTCGCATTGAGCTTGAATCAGCTCGCGCCGCAGCTGTCGTGGAAGCTCCAACCCGCTTTGCAGACCGAATTTCTTCCTTAAGCGAGCTGCTCCAGCTCACCACCGAAGTACGTCAAGCGTCGTTGCACGCACGTGAGCAAGAATATGTATCCGCGTGCTGGCACAACGCCACCTCCAGGACAAGATCGAGCTGCAATGTCGCGGGGTCTGCCTCAGTGGGCCGCGTCTGCATCGCGATCCTTCGCCGAGACTTGGGGCTGCTTCTCGTCCGCCTAACACATACATTAGTTGTCGAGCGATGATGTACCTCGGCCCGAGTCGTCGTCGCGAGGTGGTGTCAAATTGGTTAATCCATCCATTTGGCTGATGTCCAGCTGCCTGACGTACTTGCGCAACCGTAAGTTGAAGCAGGATAAATTACCGTCCAGAGAAAGAACATGATAAATTACCGTCCAGAGAAAGAACGGTATCCACATCTTGCCTGGCAGTAGCTGCTTGTTGTAGAGCGATCCCAGCTCGCGTCCTGATATCGCTGACACCGACTACAAGCACCACTTCGACGGATGCGGCGCGGCAAGACATTAGCTATTCAGGGTCGGCACAAATCAGCACCCGGAATTCCAGAAAGTTCCAGGTCACCCCAAAGTTCAAGAGTCCTGGAGTTTTCAGCCAATCCCAGTCCGAATAAGTTCCTCAGCTGGCTCGCGCTGACTCGCCGTCGCTGGACCTTTAGGATTGCCCGGTCACGGCGCGCTCGAAACGCATGCCCCACGTGTAAGGCGCATACAGCGGAACGCAATGGCGGGCTTTCCATGGCACCGATCGAGCATACAGATCAAGCATACACGCAAGGCTCTAGTCGTCGGCGATCGGCGCTACCGCGAGGTGAATGCAACACAAGCCATGGACAGACCACCAGAACAGGTCCCTTCTCCGTCCGATCGAACCGTTAAACCCGGGACGTGCGGCTGAGATCGCGCGGTCGGCGTGGCGATACAAAACCCTACTACGAAGGGATGACGCGTCGCGTTGACGTCTACAATAGATAATCGCAGGCGGGGCGACGTTATGTGGCGGCTTGTAATTTATGGTAATTTACGGATGGGCCGTCCTTGTTGCCCTGGAAGCGGAATCGGCCTGGACCATCATTTCGGGATCTCCTCTCGATCGGAAACGGACGCCATCCTCGCCCCCGCACCATGTACGCCGTCTCCACGACCGCGCGCGCCGCGCGGCAGCAGCTGCGCTCCACGGCCATGAAGGTGCGTCTAGTGTCTTGATATATCGGCTAGAAGGCGCAGGTCGCCCCCACCCCGTCGTGTTAAACGTATCTTTCGGTCTGAAGCTCACGGTTTGGCGGTCTCTCTCTGTCTGCAGGCTAGCATGTCATCCAGCTGCGGCGTGCCCGTGCCCCTGTCCGTGCTTGACCCCAAGGGCAGCCCCACGATCGACCAGACCTACGCCAAGATCGAGAAGAACCTGCACGTCGTGCGCAAGACCACGGGCAACAAGCCCATGACGCTCGCCGAGAAGATCATCTACGGCCACCTGGACGACCCCACCACCAAGGCGAAGCGCGGCGAGACCTACCTCAAGCTGCGCCCGGACCGCGTGGCCATGCAGGACGCCACGGCCCAGATGGCCGTGCTGCAGTTCATCTCGTCGGGCCTGCCCAAGACGGCCGTGCCCACGACCATTCACTGCGACCACCTGATCACGGCCGAGAAGGGCTCAAGCACGGACCTGAACAACGCCAAGATCATCAACAAGGAGGTCTACGACTTCCTGTCGTCGGCCGGCGCCAAGTTCGGCATGGGCTTCTGGAAGCCCGGCAGCGGCATCATCCACCAGATCGTGCTGGAGAACTACGCCTTCCCTGGCGGTCTCATGATCGGAACGGACTCGCACACCCCCAACGCCGGTGGTCTGGGCATGTGCGCGGTCGGTGTGGGCGGCGCTGACGCCGTTGACGTCATGGCCGGCATGGCCTGGGAGCTCAAGGCCCCCAAGGTCATCGGAGTGAACCTCACGGGCAAGCTGTCGGGCTGGACGTCGCCCAAGGACGTGATCCTCAAGGTGGCCGACATCCTGACCGTCAAGGGCGGAACTGGGGCCATCGTCGAGTACTTCGGCCCCGGTGTCGAGTCCATCTCGTGCACGGGCATGGGCACAATCTGTAACATGGGCGCCGAGATCGGCGCCACGTGCTCGACGTTCCCCTACACGGAGCGCATGGGCGACTACCTGCGCTCCACCAAGCGCAGCGGCATTGCCTCGGCTGCCGAGTCGTTCAGTGCCAACCTGCGTGCTGACGAAGGTGCGCACTACGACCAGATCATTGAGATCAACCTTGACGAGCTCAAGCCCATGCTGAACGGCCCGTTCACGCCCGACCTGGGCCACGTTGCTGGTGCCGACATGAAGGCGGCCTCGGAGAAGAACGGCTGGCCCACGGAGCTGAGCGCTGGCCTGATCGGCTCGTGCACGAACTCCAGCTACGAGGACATGACTCGCTGCGCCGACCTGGCCGAGCAGGCCAAAAAGGCTGGGCTCAAGTTCAAGGTGCCGTACTACGTGACGCCCGGCTCGGAGCAGGTTCGCGCCACCATTGCCCGCGACGGCATCCTGGACACGTTCGTCGAGGCCGGTGCCACGGTGCTCGCCAACGCCTGCGGCCCGTGCATTGGCCAGTGGAACCGCACGGACATGCCCATGGGACAGAAGAACTCGATCTTCACGTCGTACAACCGGAACTTCGCCAAGCGCGCGGACGGCAACCCTGCGACGCACAGCTTCGTGACATCCCCCGAGCTGGTGACCGTGAGCTCTATTGCGGGCATCACCACGTTCGACCCTGCCAAGGACACGATCAAGACACCGGATGGAAAGGACTTCAAGTTCACGGCGCCGTTCGGAAAGGAGCTGCCCCCGCGTGGCTTCGACCCCGGTGAGGAGACGTTCCAGGCCCCGCCTGCTAGCGGCGAGGGCGTGGAAGTGAACGTTGACGTCAAGAGCGATCGTCTGGCCCTGCTGGCTCCCTTCGACGAGTGGAACGGCGAGGACCTGAAGAGCATGCCCGTGCTGATCAAGGCCAAGGGCAAGTGCACCACCGACCACATCAGTATGGCCGGCCCGTGGCTCAAGTACCGTGGCCACCTGGACAACATCTCGAACAACCTGCTGATCGGGGCCGAGAACGCGGAGACGGGCGAGACGAACAGCGTGAAGAACCAGTTCACGGGCAAGTTCGACAAGGTGCCCGCTGTGGCCCGCCAGTATAAGGCTGACGGCGTCAGCTGGGTCGTGATCGGTGACGAGAACTACGGCGAGGGCAGCTCTCGTGAGCACGCCGCCCTGGAGCCGCGTCACCTTGGTGGCCGCGCTGTGATCGTCAAGTCGTTCGCGCGTATTCACGAGACGAACCTGAAGAAGCAGGGTATGCTGCCGCTGACATTCGCGAACCCGGCGGACTACGACAAGATCACGGGGAACGACAAGGTGGACATTGTCGGCCTGAAGACGTTCGCCCCTGGCAAGCCGCTGACGCTGCACGTGACGCCTGCCTCCGGCGAGGCTCCGTTCGACGTGACGGTGAACCACACGTTCAACGACGAGCAGATCGCCTGGTTCCAGAACGGCAGCGCGCTGAACCTGATGAAGAAGACCAACGCTTAAGCGACTCGCACCTGACTGAGCTCACAAGGAGACACCGAATTGAAGGACACAGATGCCTCACAGTAGTGTGAAGTATTGCTCTTTTTTATAATAACACTTAGTCATACGACGCTGAAGAAAAAAAGCGCCATATGCCTTCGATCATTAGCTTCCTTGCTCAATACGACTGCCTCGCGGTCTTGAGGATGAAGAGCTGCGCGACGGTATCCATGGCGCAGAGCGAGCTTGGCAGGTGAGCCAACAGCACCACATACCTGGAGCAGGAGACCGTCAGTACCTCAGTCGTAGTATGCATGGCTCAAGTCCTCACCATAGATATTGAGCGGGCTCCAGGTTGTGCAGGATGGCTCGGCAGATCAAGACGCCTCCGACGAAGTGGCTGAAGATATGCACGGCGTTCTTCTACGCGCGTCAAAGCGAAGCGAGTGGGTGAGAAATCAAATCGCACACCCACAGCACCTAATGGTCGGCGCGCCTACCGCCGGCGAGAAGACGTCGAGGCCCGTGAAGAGGCAACCGACGGCCAGAGCGAAGCTCAGAAACGCCACGACGCTGGCGGCCTGCAGTCTCCCAGCCACGTCAGCCAGCCAACTCTATTCGGTAGCAACAGCTACATATGCTCACCTCCACTCCGACCAGGCACGTGGCGACCAAGTGGCCGCAGGTGAGCAGGAAGCGAGCTCGCAGTACCGCCATGACCATTGCAACTTTTCGCAACTTGAAGTGGGCTCGTCACTTCGTACTTAGCCGAATACATCCGATACCGTATACGGTTTGACCGCCGGTGCATTCTCTGATCCGAGCATGGCGGGCGGCGGGCCGAGCATCGGCAGCTATTCGCCCTTCACGGGCTTCGTGTTCATCTTCAACCTCATTGTGGGGGCTGGCGCGCTCACCATCCCGCACGCCTTCGCTAATGTGCGTCGCGCCGCCTACTAAAAAGAGGAGGTTTCATTCGATTGACACTGCTGTTGTGTGTTGCCAGGTGGGCCTCATCTACGGCTCCGTGGCGCTGTCCATCCTGGCCTCCGTCAGCTACGTGACGGCCACCTTCATGCTTGAGAGCATCGCGGGCGTCAACGCGCTCAAGCGGCGCGTCGGGGTGGACGCCAGCGATGGCGAGAAGCCCGTGGAACTCAGCGACGACGACAGCGATGCGCACTCGGAGTTTGTGCCGCTAATGGTCGCCAACGAAGTACTACTGCGTGTTCTAGAGCGTCATTCCTCATGTGTGTGGGCGAGTTCGTCACGGACGGTCGACTTGTGTCTCTGTGTTGCTGCAGAAGCAAGACGCGCTGGAGCGCAAGCTGCGGGTCAAGAAGACCTCGGAGCTCCGGTTCCACTTCGACCTGTCCAAGAAGGTGAGAACGATGTGTGTGTTTGGGGCGGAGCAGCTTGGTTTTGACAACCTGTGGCGTGTAGATGGAGCTAGCGGAGATGGCGGAGCTGCTGTTCAACCGCCGAGGGATCGTTGCGTTCTACGCGTGCATCACTGTGTATCTGTACGGCGACCTGGCGATCTACGCTGTCGGTACGATCGTGATGGTTGCGAAAAGAGATCGCGTTGGGCTCAAGTTGCTAACAGCGGTCATTTATCTGTGTGTGGACGCTGGGCGCAGCCGTCCCCAAGTCGCTGAGAGAGATGATCTGCCCTCGCCCGTCTGCGGACGCTGTTGTATGGGAGTGCTCGGACAGGCTCAACAGCTCGGACTTGTACCGCCTCTTGGTTGTGCTCTTCGGCCTCCTGCTGGGGCCGTTCACGTTTGGCCACGTACACAAGACGCGCACGCTGCAGCTCGTGTCGACTGTCATTCGCCATGCATCGTTTGGACTAATGATCGTGCTGGCGATCGTCGGGATCGCACGAGGACACGGCCGCAGCGTAGCCGACGTCATGAGCTACGAAAAGCCGGCGAACGTCGCCACCTTCTTCGGCGTGTGCATCTATTCGTTCATGTGCCACCACAGGTACATGGCAAAGCCGTGAGCGGTGAAGAGTGAGCGTGCTAACACTTTGCCTTGCTGTCCATTCTTTTCGTGCTGTAGCATTCCGGGTCTCGTGGCGCCAGTTACAGACAAGACGAAGGTTGGCATGATCCTCGCTTCAGCCTTCATGGTACGTTTTGTGCTGTAAACCCGCGCCGTCCTCGTGCGCTCCGTTTTTGGTTCACATGCTGTTGTTGTCGTTGATTTCCACTTGTAGGCGGTCCTCAGCGTCTACTTTGTCCTGTGCACGTCGGCCACCTTCCGCTTCCAGCCAGAGGACGTCGAGGTTCGGTCCCAATCTCGAAGTTGCTACTGTACTTGCATCGTAAAATCGCCGCTAACATCGTGTTGTTTTCTGTATAGGATGTGTACACACTCAACTTCAAAGATTACCCAATTCAGGCGTTTGGATACTTCCTGAGTCTTTTCCCGGTCTTCACGCTGAGGTGCGTGCTCGGTCGTTCCTCCCTCCTTTTGCGTGTGGAGAATGCTGTATTGATCATGTGCGCAGTGCGAGTTTCCCACTTATCTGCATCACGCTGCGCGAGAACATCCGTCACCTAGCGACGACCATGAGCGACTCGACGCCATCGGCCAGCGAGGACGCCCCGTCGCCGCGGGGCCTTGCCGGCTTCCTGGAGACCAACCTGTACGCGCTGGTGGCGCTTCTGCCACCGCTCGTGGTGGCGTTCTTCACCGAGGATGTGTCCATGCTCGTGGGCTTCACGGGCGCGTACGCCGGCTTGGGCATTCAGGTGCGTTGTTGGCTCTTTTGCGAGTTTTCTCACGGGCACGCACTTACAACTGCGCGACGTGCCTGCCCGCTTTGATGTTGCAGTGGGTCGTCCCTACGTTCCTCGTCTTCTGCCTGCGCCGTCGGCTGGCCGCCGAGTGGAAGCTCATGCACCCGATGGAGGCGGCCGTCACGCGCCCGGGCTCGTCAGCGGCGCGTGGCAACAAGAACCGCTTCGCCAGTCCGTTCGCGCACCAAGCGTGGCCCTACGCGGTGCTCGGCTTCTCGCTCGTCTCGGTCGTACTGATCACCATCACGCACGGCATGCACTGAATTGGCGGCCTCTCCGTCAGGCTCGGAGGAGGAGGTGGTGGCGAGAGCTCTGATGCGCCAAACCTCGCGAATGCCAAGTTGAAGTTGGCCAAGCGCCACGTTGTGCGTTTTGCATGGCAGGGTTTTGGTGGAGACGCGGTGACTCCAGATTTGAGAAAACCACTGACTACTTGCTGCCCTTTTGCAGCTTGTTTTTCCACCACACACAAAAGGTTGCTTCGACTGTTTGGCTGTTGGTCTTCGAGTGCAAGGTAAAAAGCTAGAAAGGCTTAATCGCACTTAATCGGGAAGTCGTCCATCTCCCACTTAAGTGCGGGTTTCGCTTCTCTGCATCGCGCTACTATCGATCGATCCGCCATTCGGCCCAACGACAGCTGGCTCGCCGTCTCGTCGTGCAGCTTCACAAGCGAAGAAAGAGGACGCCGTCGTGGCCTCCGCAGACTTGCTCCGAGTCACTCCTCCTCCGCTTTTTCTCCACCCTTTACCCGCGCTGCAGACCTGCATGGCGGCGTTTAAAGGTCCGCCTGGCTGTCTTCTCTTCCTCGTAGACTAGTAGCAGCAGCAGTAATAGCAGTAGCCTAACGCTTTCTATCTCTCTGTTTACCTCCACCTCCAGCTCCCCCGCTCTCGGCCTTCTTCCGCAAGGAAGAGGACAACCTGGTGACCCAGGGACTTACGGACGTGCACGGCGTGGTCATGTTTCACTCCCTGTACGATGTGGGCGACCTCATCGGCCGCGGGGCCTTCTCGCTCGTGTACTTGTGCCGGCGGAAGGAGACGCAGCAGATCTTCGCCGTCAAGGTCATCAACAAGGCGCTGTGCGTCAAGAAGAAGACGCTGCGCGACGAGATCACGGTGCTGCTGCGCGTCAAGCACGCCAACATCATCAGCCTCGAGGAGGTCTACGAGAGCGACCAGGAGCTGCTGCTCGTCATGGAGAGGTGCGTCCGTCCGTCCTGCCAACCTTGGGCTCCCTCTGAACTCTGCTCTAACGTGACGGTCTGATTGTTGATGCTGCAGAGTCACTGGCGGCGAGCTGTTCGACCGCATTGTGCGCGTGGGCGTCTACTCGGAGCGACAGGCGGCTGAGATCGTCACCAACGTGCTGCAGGCGCTCAGCTACCTCCACTCGTGCCACATTCTACACCGCGACATCAAGCCAGAGAACATTCTTCTGGCCAGCGGCGACAGCGGCGACGTGAAGCTGAGTGACTTTGGCATTGCCAAGATCCTGGAGGACGAAGACGACGGCGCGCGCTCTCGGGGCCGCGCATACACAAGCTGCGGAACGGACTACTATGTTGGTGAGTGGCAAGAATTGGGCTCACCCCCTCATGGAGGTCCTGACGTTTGTTTGCTTTGTGATCAGCCCCGGAGGTTCTAAACGGCGAAGGCTACGACAGCAAAGTGGATCTGTGGAGTCTTGGCGTTGTCTTGTACATCATGTAAGTGGAATTGGAAACGCGGTTGGGGGCGCAGTTGCTTGAAGCTGACGCGATTGTGTCATGCTCCGTCAGGTTGTGCGGCTTCCCTCCATTCGCCGAGGACGAGAACGGCCTGGAGTCGGTGTACTTGAAAATCCGCTCCGGCGCACTGGACTTCCCCCACCCTTATTGGACAAATGTATCGGAAGGAGGTAAAGTTGACTTTGGTCGACTTTTCGCTCGTGTACCAAATTGCTAATTACGAGTCTTTGAACAGCCAAGGATTTGATTCGCAACCTCCTCAATGTGTCTGCGCAGGATCGATTCAGCGCTGAGCAGGCGTTGGACCACCCTTGGATAAAGGGCGACTACAGCGAGAAGCCGCTCTCATCGGCTATCATGGAGATGAAGCGGTTCAACCAAAAGCGTCGCTTCAACTAGCTCGATGTTCCTGATCTTCAGCAATGGCTGCTGGCAAGACGACAAACGAAAACACAAGCACAAGAGCGGCAGCCAGACAAGCACGCAGCGGTTTCTGGGGACGCAAACATAGACAGACGTATTTCATGGTGGCTCGGTCCTCTCCGCCCATGCACCCTTCCGTACATACATAGAAATGATATGCCTCGACTCAACAATACATGTTTCTCAATAAGCTAGCTTCCTTCCTGCGTTTCCTCTCTGGCGCTGCTGCCTCCACGCCACCAACTAGCGATCGATTTCTGCAGATCTTGGAATTGAGCGCTGTCACGGATGTAGCGGACGCCATCAACAATCAAGCTGCAACCAAGCAATGCTTTGTTAGTGGATTGCCGCAGAACGAGTCATTCAATGCCCTTCAATTCAAACCTGGAGTCCTTCGCAACCAGAACCGCATTCGCAATATGGTCGGGGATGTCATGCGCATTGGCGAAAACGCCCTCGCTCTTCATACGAGACACAAACATAGTCAAGCGACTAGCAACAAAAAGTTAGTCGGGCGTACACCTCTGGAGCTCCCAAAGACCAAGGGCGTACCTGATCCGTGCCGCGGCCGATACAATGTGTGTTCCGGTGGCGACTGCCTTCGAAAAGGTGACACTTCCTTCGAGGCAGTAAATACAGCCCTCGACGTTTTTCCAGACGCGGAAGAGTGGCGAGCCTAGCAGCATTAGCTCCAGTCCGTCCTTGTTCTTCAGTTTTCCCGAGCGGTGGCAGTCATATAAATCTCTTGCGTCGCGTGACTCGGAGGCTACAAACGGCAGCAACGGCAACGATACGACCCCGTAGAAAACCACTAGAAAGCCAAAGACCACGAAGGAGGGACATCGCTTGGCAAACAACGCTGCCATGCCAAATGATCGTGGAGGTGGAACAGCTTCGAGGCTCTTTTTCAAATAAGCGACCAGTAATTGCAGCTCATCCGTGATGTCCATGTTTGTGAGCTGGTCTCGCAGATGACGCAGCTCGGGACTGAATGTTCGCACGGCTGACTTCTCCATCGAGTCAAAACATTCCGTAAGCATTTTCGACAGCATCTCCAACGAGAAGTCTGTCGGCTGCTGCCAGTACTCCACGATCCACTTGCCAAGACCCAAAAAGAACCACGCGTCCAAGTCGACGTCGCCTTGGATATCATTCGCGACGTCGCTGTAAAGCTTCTTGAATGCTCGTCGACAGACTCCCTGCAACTCAGATGACGAAACCGAGCCTAGAACGATTCCGGCAGCGTCAATGAAGGCAGGGCCCAGCAGCCGTATCGTGTCAGCCCACTGGCCGCGCCAAACCACCCAGTACATGATCGTAGTGAAGTAAGCAGCAAACTTCAGCCGTCTTCCTTCACCCCAGAGCTTATCGTTTTGTCTTGCGCCCTCGCGTAGAGCATTAGCAACGAGCACTGCAGTGACTGCCAGCACCGTACCCGTTAAATACACATCCTGCTGCAGGAACAGCATAAACTTCAAATGGCCAAACACCTTCATGACCACCGGAATCACAAAAACAATTCGAGGGGCCCATGTGAAGGCACCCAGCTTGTCGGTCGATGTCTGCACCCATTCCTGTGCATACCGTAGCGCCCGCTCCTTGAGTTGTGAGCGGAAAAAGCAGATGACGAGCATCGAAATCACCATAATCTTCTGTCGGTGCATGATCGCTTGAGCTAGCAGCCCCAGGAAGAAGAGGCCAAGGCCAATCGTCACCCGTCGCAAGTTCAGCAGCTCCGAGAAAATATAGACGGCCGCCAGCCTCGCGAGCCTCAGCACGTCAAGGTGCTCCAGCACGCGTCCCATTTTGGCCTGAAACACCGTGGTCTGCGTCTCACTACCGCACTTCACCGCACCTGCGTTGCTCTCGTTGGCAGCCACGTCGTTGAGCCCAGACGAAGCGTACGTCTGTGCACGCTGGACGATCTGGGTTGACCGCAGCGGGCCGTTTTCGTCGGCGAGATACCCCTCGTGCAAATTCTCTGCAGCTGTAGAGCCCTGGCTCAATAGCTCGTCCACCGCCGAAGCCTCGCCGCCTTCCTCTTCGCTTTCTTCTAGCAGATCGTTCAGAACAGCCACTCGAGCTTCTTTCAGCCCCACCAGAAGCTCCTCGTTATCGGGATCCACCTCCAGCCCTGTCAAACGTGGCATCAATAAGATGCAATTGTCAAGACGAAATTCACCCGTCCTTATTATCAATAATCGTTGTGAAGGACGAGATGCACACCTTTCTTGAACCAAGTCACGGCGTCTTCGTGTCTGTCCAGTCGAGTCAGTGCTTCTGTCAGCAGCAGATACCCACGGACCTGCTTCGCATCGAGGTCCACGCATGCATGAGCAGCATCTACTGCTTCCTCTAGGGCAGACGCCGTCCCATCGAGCAGCAGCTGTCGGCAGCGGAGCTCTTCCTGCTCGGCCATCAGCGGTTTTATGAAATTGAAATTTTGAATTTTACATTTGGTTTTATACTGGGAGGTATTGTCCGTTTCCTGAACATAGGTGTTCTCTGGATGTTATATCCAGAGTCCAATGCAGGATCTGAACGAGGTCTGAATAGGTCAACAGTTAATTCCCTTCTTAATCGGATCGAAGTATCGTACAATAGACGTACAAATATACCTTTAAAAATGATTCCCTATAGATACTGAAAATATCCGGTAATGTTGACCCATCCGCACAGATACATTCCAGCGACATCACACAGGCTGAACGAGGTCTGAATACCGTCGTATCTGATTCCCTGTTGAATCGGTTATTACGTTGTTGAACAATAGGTGCCAACTTGCTTTTCGAATTGTATACCCTGCGGATAGCGAGAATATCCTGTAATGTTACGCSATCCGCAGACAGTCGCTGGTTGTGAGAAACATACTTACGTGGGGATGGACCGCATCTCGAAGCAACTCAAGRCCGCGCGCTCCTAGACGGAGCGGCTGCTACAGGGGCTACCCAGCGAAGATAACGRCTTGGGCAATGCAGTTATTCGCATGTGACCAAGATCCTGCACAAGATGGTGCACCTTGTTTTTTTCTCACAAGTCCGCCTCCGACAGYGACTGGGACTCGCTTGAACAGGAGTCTAATTTCCTTGTGGGCTACTTGCAGAAGCAGCTCACGGTGCTGAGCGAGCACCGCTGCATGGAGAAGAATACAACCAAGGAGAACGTATACCAGTGGCAGCTCAAGGTCGACGAGTTGAAACTATAGCAAGAAGGCCACGGACGCC
>KV737491.1:558-20014 GCA_000500225.2 Phytophthora pinifolia | reverse complement strand
GGGGGGGCGGAACGAACTTGTCCTCGGCTCGCTAATGGCGTACTGTACACGAGCTGGAGAACCACAATATACTCGTCCATGACTGGAATGACGCTGGATACGGCGTATCCCCTCATGCAAAGGAACTTTTCGACGAGGAAAAGCTGCGAGTGTCCACGCAGACAGTGATTCGAGGATCGCTTCCTATTTTTTACGTGTTCAATTCCTTCGATCCCCGCAATGCAGCCGGAAGTGCTCATCTTTATGAAGTTGACATGGAGTCAGGAATATACATACGCTACACGGTTGTAGAACTGTTGAGCTGGAGAGGGCAAATGCCGAAGTGGATCAGTTAAACGTTAACCAACCTACTCATTCCTCATTCCTACTGCTTGCTCCCTCTGCTCACCTTGTGCCCTCGCGCTTCCATAGCTACCGCTCCTTGATCTTCTCCTGCGAGCCCTCGACGAGATGAGTGGCTGTGCGAGTCTTTCTAGAACTCGCACCAATATCTACCAATCACAGGTTGCCACACGTCCCTGATAGTCGAGTCCTCGCCAAGTCCTTGTCCAGTCGCCAAGTCCATACACCGCTCGCTGAGTCCTTGCACCTCCGGCCGACTTCCCTCTGACTCCGTACCTCTCATCGCACGTGCCCACCGCGTCGAATGAYACATCAACGTCACCCTCGCCGAGCCCAAGATGACTCAGCCAGCATTACGCGGTGCCACTTCAACACTCCCAGTCGCCGCTAATGCGCAGCGGGCTTAACGCGCAGTCCACTTACCTTGCGTAGGAAGTGCAGTCGCTTGGTACTGAGCGGCTTGGTCATCATGTCCGCCAACTGGTCCTCAGTGCCGACGTACTTGATCACAATGGCGTCCCGAGCCACATTCTCGCGGATGAAGTGATGGCGAATGTCCACATGTTTGGTACGTGCGTTGTACCCAGCATTGGTCGCCAACGCGATTGCACCTTGGTTATCTTCCCAGACCACAGTGGCTCCCACTTGCTCATGGCCGAGATCCTTGAGCATAGCTCGCACCCATAACACTTCTTGAGTGCACAAGCTGAGTGCCATGTACTTGGCTTCCGTCGAGCTCAGCGCGACCGTCCGTTGATACTTGGACTTGAAGACCACGGGTGCGTATCCGATCATGACCATGACCCCGGATACCGAGCGTCTGTCATCAGTCGGTGTCAGTGAACGCCTCCACCTTCAGCCCGAGTCGCCTCGATAGACGAGTCCTTCCTCCCGCGTAGTCTTGAGATAGCGAAGCACGCGGATCGCAGCCTTCCAATGCTGCTCACCCGGATTCTCCAAGGACCGAGACAGCTGCGTTACTACGTACGCCACATCTGGGCGCGTACATGTCGTGATGTACAGCAAACATCCGATCAGCGACATGTATGGCTTGGCACGCATCTCGTTCCGTCCAACATCAGTCGTTGGAGACTGCAGCCGAGACAACTTTAGTCCCGATTCACATGGGTTCTCCACCGCCTTGGTGTTCTGCTGGTTGAACCGCTGAGTGACGTCGTCAATGCACCGCGTTTGCTTGATGCTCAGCGTCTTCTGCGTGCAGTTGTAATCGATCTCCATGCCCAGGATGAACTTGGCCTCGCCGAGTTCCTTCATCATGAAGGCATTTTTCAGTGCCTGCTTCACCTCATCGATCTCAGTGCGCGTCTTGGCCGCAATGATCATGTCGTCGACGTACAGGCATACGTACACGTATTTGCCTCGCTGTGTTCCTTTCACGTAGACACACTGGTCTGCCCCGCAGCTCCTCAAGTCAATCTTCATGAACACGCGATGGATCGTCTTGTTCCATGCGCTAGCTGCTTGCTTGAGCCCATAGATCGCCTTGTTGAGCTTGCACATGTAGTTCCTGGCGTTGGCGATGCCGTACGGTATCTCCATGTACACCCTTTCCTTGAGCTCGCTGTTCAGGAACGCCGTGTCAGCGTCCAGTTGCTCAGTGATGTAGGCATCAGCCACCATACGACACGAATTGAATTCATGTTTGCCACTGGCGAGTACGTCTCAAAGAAGTCTACGCCGAACTTCTGCTTGAACCCTTTCGCCACAAGTCTAGCCTTGTACCGAACAGCTTGTCCGTGCTCGTTTCGCTTCTTGGCGAACACCCACCGACAGCCAATAGGTCGGACATCGGCCGTCCTTCCACGACCCGTTGATCTCGTGTGCCTTGAGTTTGTCCTTCATCGCCTTCACCCATTCTGCCGAGTCATTACCAGCCATATCCTGGTATGTAGTTGGAGCGTCGTCAGCATCGCCGACACTGAGAGCGTACGCCAGTACAGCTTCAGCAAGCAGTCCTTCATCATCAACACGAGGTCGCTTGGGTGACGGCGGCCAGAAGTGATCATCGTTGCCGGGATCGTTGTCATCGTAGCTAGCCGAGTCGACGTTCGCCGAGTCGATAATCGCCGAGTCGAAGTTCGCCGTGTCGAAGTTCGCTGAGTTGACGCTCGCTGAGCTCCTGCCCGCTGAGTTGATATCCAGCAGCAGCACTGTGTTGCGATCTTAGCGGACACGCTCAGTCGCCGGGTGGAACACCATGTTGTCACTCGTCGTCGCTCCTGGCGCCCTCCGATACGTTGTCAGCTCGCTACCAGTCGAACTCGGCTCGGGTTCAGCATCATGCATGTCTACATCATCGCTGGGTTCCTGTACCGGTGGCATCGGCTCATCATCATTGACTTCGCGGCCGTGCATCTTCATGCTGGATCACATCCTCACTATCCTCAGTGATCTGAACAATCGCCGGCTCGTATGGCACCACAGTGTCGTATATGCCGTTGACTTCGCGCTAGTCCAGTTTCAGCGACCGCACCACCTTTACCTTGTGCGACTCCAAGTCGTACACCCTGTAGCCCTTGACGTTCTCGGCGTACCCGAGGAACATGCACTTGAAACGCTTCGGCTACAGCTTTGTGCATTTGACAGCCTCCACGTGCGCATGTCCGTTAGAGCCAAATACGCGCAAGTTGTCCACGCGCGGCTTAATCCTGCGACTCAGCTCGTAAGGAGTCACATCCGGGTTTGCGCTGTTCGTGGTCCTGTTGATCACATACACCGCCGAGTTGACGGCTTCCGCCCACCACATAGCTGACGCACTCTTGTAGTGCAGCATGCTCCTAGCCTTCTCCATGATGGTCCTGTTCATTCGCTCAGCCACACCGTTCTGCTGTGGACTGTATGGCACAGTCTTTTGGTGCACGATCCCGCTGCGCTGACATATCCCGTCGAGCGCCGAGTTCACAAACTCCGTGCCGTTATCAGACCGAAGACATTTGATGCGCTTCCCGCACTGGTTCTCGTACAGTGCCTTGAACGCCTTGAACTTCGCCGTCACCTCGCTATTTTTCTTCAGGAAGTACGCGGTTACGTATCTGGAGTAGTCGTCGACGAAGGTGAGCACGTACCTGGCTCCACCTTTTGACCTTGTCTTCATCGGCCCCATCACGTCCGTACTATGCACCAACTCGAGCACCCGTGATGTCTTGGTCAATGAGCGAGACGGAAAGTGTGTCACCGTCTGCTTTCCCTTCATGCATCCACCGCATAAAGCCCTGACCTTCTGCTTCGCCATAGGCATTCCAGTCGTCGCTCGATGAGTTCTAGTCAGCGCGTCCTCGTGGGGATGGCCCATGCGAGCATGCCATAGCACCCCCCCCCTCACTGTCTACCCCCTTGTACTCGACGACTAGAGCCGCATCCTGGTGGCAGTCCAGAACATAGATCTTGGCGACCCTTTTCTCTAAGGCAACCGCGCTTGACTTGCTCCAGATCACGCATGATTCGCGTTGGAACTCAACGCTGAGATCACGCTCTGCCAACTTCCTCACCGATAGCAGTCGACGGTCAAGTCCCGGGATATGGAGTACCTCCACCATCCGGATGCGCTTGCCATCGATGCCTTTCAAGCGCACCGACCCTGTTCCGGCCACGCGCAGCTTCTTACCATCAGCGATGGTCACCTGGATACGCGTGTTCATGACCACGTATTCCTCGAGGTCCTCACGGTAAGGCGTCATGTGAGACGTTGCACCGCTGTCGATCAGCCAACTCGGCGATCAATCCTTGCTGACTGCAAACACAGTGTCTCCCTTGGTCTTAGCTGATTCCATCTGACTCAACGAATCTTCCTTCAACTCAGCGATCATTGAGTCAATGACTCCCACCGCGAACACCACGTCTCCGGTGTCGTTGTTAGCCTTGCTTGGTCAGTCCCGCTTCATGTGTTCAAACTGATCACACTTGAAGCACTTGCCCCGGAAGCCGACTTGCCTCCTCGCGCCATTGTCCTTGCGACCAGTGCTCCTGTCGCCCTTACCGAACTTCCCTTTCTTGAACCGACCTCCGTTTGAGGTGGCCTTCAACGCGCGCTCCGTCGTTTCCTTCTTCTCGAACTCCTTCAGCAACTTCTTCTTCACCTCGATGAGCGTAACGTCCTTGGAGTTCTCCACGATCGAAGAGATCATTTCGAACTCGGCTGGCAGGCTACTCAGCAGAATCACCAGCTGACGAGCCTCAGCCAGCGGTTCACCGAGTGTCTGCAACCCAACTATGAGCTCGTCGAACTTGTCGAGGTGCTTGGCCATCATTGCTCCGCTTTCCATCTTGAACTCGTGCAGTCGCCGAGTCATGGTCACACGATTTTGCATCGTGGTCCGGTTGTAGAACTCGCGCAGCGTGCCCCACGCTTGGGTCGCTGTAGTAGCCGACCGAATCATGGTGTGGTGCTCCAGCGCGATACCTTGAGCAATCAGGCCCAAAGCCTTCATGTCGTTCAGCACCCATGCCTCAGTCATCTCGCTTCTGGCCTGCCCGTTTGCACGTGGGCCAGGAAACCCTTCCTCGCCAACGTCATTCGCATGGCGAACTCCCAGTGGAAGTAATTGTCACTTCCCAGGATGACTTCGGTTTCCTTGGATGACATAGCCGAGCTGGACGCGGCGCTTGAGAGTCTTGTGCGGCTGTTAGCCTGTTGAGCTGGAGAGGACAAATGCCGAAGTGAATTAGCTAAACGTTAACCAACCTACTCATTCCTCATTCCTACTGCTTGTTCCCTCTGCTCACCTTGTGCCCTCGCGCTTCCTCAGCTACCGCTCCTTGATCTTCTCCTGCGAGCCCTCGGCGAGATGAGTGGCTGTGCGAGTCTTTCTAGAACTCGCACCAATATCTACCAATCACAGGTTGCCACACGTCCCTGATAGTCGAGTCCTCGCCAAGTCCTTGTCCGGTCGCCAAGTCCATACACCGCTCGCTGGGTCCTTGCACCTCCGGCCGACTTCCCTCTGACTCCGTACCTCTCATCGCACGTGCACACCGCGTCGAATGACACATCAACGTCACCCTCGCCGAGCCCAAGATGACTCAGCCAGCATTACGCGGTGCCACTTCAACAAGAACAGCTCAAAGTACCATGCCGACACATACAAGCCGTCCTGTATGACTTGTCGAAAGAGGTAGAAGAAGCAGGAGTGGGAATTCTCCCTGGAGAATATGTTGTTGGTGAATGCCCCTTCAAGGTGCACGGTCTTCATGCTGCATACGAAACAGAAAAGGATAAATCTCAGTAAAGCAAAACATACATTGGATACGATGAGGCATAGATACCATGAGAGTTCCTGCTAGATAGAAGAGAATACATATGTTGTCTTTATTGTTGACATCAATGTATGGATGTCATCTGTGTCATCCTAAATGAACGTTTACCAATGCTGAGTACGGTCAGGTGATGGCAACCAAAGGCTGATGGGCAGTTCTTTAGACTGCACGATTCGCTTCCTCCGAGGCTATCACCATTGCAATAACAAGTTAGAGTATATACAGCAGTCACCCTGTGAAGTAAGCAGATATGAGCGAGTGACCTTGAGTAGAGCAGACAGAAAAGGAAGACAGAGAAGAATTGGGATTGAGGAGGAAACCCCACAGGGAGAAAATCTCCTCTGGTTGTTAAGACATGCAGAGAACTATCTGTCACATACAAATAGTCAATCGATACTTGAGACTAAACACATGCAACCTAAACCTTAAGATGGTCAACTGTGAGCTTGCGGAGCTCGACACGCCATCTCCGCACTCCCAGCTCTACCGATACGTACATAACCTGGTGGAGATGCTCGCGTCACCCTGAGCACGAGCACGAGTCGCTGTACGATGTGGAGGGCAGCAACTCGGACTCTGCGGTATATATGGCCGGCATGAACAGAGGTGCGTTGCCGTGTCTTCTTATTTACCCAATCAATCTGGGATCAATCTGTTTGTGGCCCCTCCTGATAAACTCGTCCTTCGTTGTGGTACCCTGGTGATAAACATCCTAACTGCAGTCACTTTCTAAATAACTGCCAAAGACTATCCTGTTTCTCAATCCTCCACAGCCTTTTTTTCGTAATTCTGTCCAGAGATAGAGAGATATTACATCAACATATATTACCTCGGAATCGGCGATTTGTGCGTCTGTTCGTCACATGCTGGGGCTGTGGAATTGTCGTCGAAAAATCGAGGTTTTACCGGTGTCGAGGCGAAAGTTCACCTGCATGACATATCCCTGATATTTTTCATCCAATCAGAAAGTGATCGTAATTTAAGCTTCATTTTAGGGGGCGTTTATTACTGATCTAAAATTTGCGGCATCCTCTGGCTCACTTCAAGCCTCAACCATGAAGAGTACCGTAATTTCTTTGATAAGTAGAAGTACGGCGTCCATAAGTATACAAAGTGACAACATCTGAAGTGTGCAAATGCTGTAGAGAATAGAGCTATCGGCGGAAACACATGGATTGATGAGATGGCGACACGTGTGCTGGAAGGGGCAACAACATATGAGAGGGGGCAGTGAAGGGTAGTATTCCGTATAGCAATTAATGAAGAATACACAGACTCGAAAATGAATAATGCCATTATTTGCGTTATCCGTGAGCGTACTCCCTACGCTCGAAGAGCTTCAACAGTGTAGATGTCCCACATGTCCCTGTTGAACAGTAGAAACATCAGCATCTCGAGCGTCGAGGGGTCCATTCGCTTTCGCAAGTCTGAGTAGACAAGCTTCACCGATGAAAAGAACCTCTCGCACTCGTTCGGCGTGGGCGGAATAAAAGCCACGTCGACGTACATTGAGCGCTTGGAAACCTTGCGCTTCTTGAAAGCTTGCTGAACGATCGAAAGGTCCAAAGACGAGGCTGGCTGAGGCGCCATCGGCGGACGTACTTGTATTGAAGAAATCTGCATTATATAACCAGAAACCACCTCCTACAAACCCTAAAAAAATAATACCCATAAAGCATTTTTTAGTGTTAAGGAACCCGGCGCAGGCAGCGCGCTCAGCGGGACTGAGCACCTCCTTTCGCTGCAGCTTGACGATCCCGCTTTCGAGAGCCGTGTTGTTGACAATGGCGGCGGTCGCTGACAGGCGAGGCTTCAGCGACGGGTAGCGCTGACTGACGTGATCGAAAAGACGGCGCGTCAGGCCGAGCGCTGCAGAGTCTTGGTGACCCCCTCGAAATCGGTGAGCACTCGAACAAGTGCGTGGGCTTTTTCGGACTCCGCTTTTCTCAGCAAGAGCGGCTGAATTCCAAACTCTACCAGAGCGCCGTGATCCAGAGAGTCGAGGGCCGGTTCAAGCTTGACGTAGCGCAGTACCATTGCATGGGTACTCGACCACCGGGTGTCGTTCCGAAGGAGAGGGGATAGGTCGCTTACACGACGAAGAATGGCTCGGCTCTTGATGGTTCGCAGCTTGGTCATCAGAGCATGGATCTTCACAAGGAGAGACTCGTAGTCCGTCAGGTAGTCGCCAGGTTGAACCTGTGCCAGGAGCACCCAATCATGGGAATAGCGCCTTCGCGACCCCCAATGTACTGGTTGACGCTACAATTGTCCGCAACCATGAAGCCCACAGCCTCCCAGGGCTTGTTGTAGCGCGAAAGCGTGTCCGCGATCAGGTCAAAGAGAATCTGGGCCCCCATGTCTTCTTCCACGTCGAGGGGACAAAAAACCAACAGCAGAAAGCGACGAGTGTAGCAGTCCGTGTCGTCGTAGTAGTCGGAGCCGTCCTGAGCCGGGGTCCCACTGCACATATCAGGATCGTTGAACACGGCGAAAATGGCGATGTAGTGACGACCGCTGAAGGTACTGCCATCGAGCACGATACCAAACGAGGGCGGGAGCTCTTCAGCAACCCTACCCTCGGTGGACTTGAACACGCGCATGAGATACAGCTTCAGCGTCTTCTCGCTAATCGGCGAGAGAGACGTATTGTGATATGAATAGTCCTGATTTGACTATGGAGTCGAAGAACTTTGCCTGACGGCAATGTGTTGCATGGGAATAGCAACAAGTTTTCCGACGTTCTCCTTGACAGCAAGGCAAACGTGCTAATCTAGGTAAGACTAGCCGATGGTTCGGATGTAAATGCCGAACAGGGTGATTCGAGTTCATTTCCACAGGTGGACAATATACCTTACCAACCAAAACAAAAAAAGATCTGGCCAACGACCATGCTCCCGCTTTACATCCGAGCGTAGCAGCTACGCGCTCGGCGAATATTGAGTATCGACACGCTTCCTCGCCTGCAAGCAAGGAAGGCGCGAGCGACACGAGTACATGCAATAGATGCAGGTGTTAGTGGCATCTCTGGTGGGAAACCCACTGATGGAAGGTGTCTCTTAATGGAAGGTCCCGGCGTGAAGACAGCTGTTCCGCCCACGTGAGCGCGCTGGAGGTAGCTGTTCAAGCTGCCCTACAAGATAAGTACAGCCACAAGCAGGCTCCGTACTCCTGTGGCTGCCTCGCGGCCGCCAGCGAACAATGGGCCTGTGCCAAGTCAAATCCAGAGCACTCGGTCGATTTTTCGCAAAGTATTTCATTTATTTGGTATACATTACTCTAGTCTAAATTGGCGCCCGCTGCGGCCTCCTACATACTACTTCCTCCGGTACCGAAAATTTGCACGATCTATTTTAACAGATGCACCAAAAAAACTCAAGTTTCAAAGATGATATTCAATGGATATGAATTGTGTGTTCCTCCAGTCACAACTCAAAACAGCATGGGCTGACCGGCGTCTTCTAGTGCAGCGACAGCGAGATCATACGCGGCCGAATCACACGTGATCGCCGTTGGCAGTCCACCCTTCTTGAGCAGCGCTTCTTTGTCCATGGAGGGAGACTGTACCTGTTCCCACCTTCATTCAGCAAGATAAACTGCATCACGCACTGTAGGGTAAGGAAAATGTTGTCCAGCGTCGTGATGCTGGTCTCCTCGAAGGAATCCGTCACAGCCTTGATCAGGTTGTCGATTTCGTTGGTGGGTTGGCGGTACTGAATGCTCTGGATCGAGGCAAAAAGGCCAAGATCCAGGACATTTAGATCGGGTGAATCCGGCGGTTGGAACAAGAGCCGGATCTCCCACCCGTCCGAGGTTCCGGCTGCGACCACATCTGGATACATGAGGAGTCGAGTTGTCCTGCTGGATGAGAATCATCCTCGCCCGCTCGCTTGCAGGCCACTTGGCCTTGATGGCGGGGATGATCTCATCGATGATGTACGCCTTGTACACCGACCGGTCGACAGTCGCTGTGTTGCGGGTGCAGATCGCGCCGTTCTTGCGATGGATGCTGGAGCGCTGAGCAACGTAGTTCTCGGTCAAGGGCCACAATCCGATCATGCCGTTAAACATGGTACCGGTGACTTCATCAAATCTAGAAGCATAAATTCTGAGAGGTCCTAAAATAACATTACGTATAAGTTGAGAGGGGATTAACTTGGCCTTGCGAGCGGCTAGAACCATCGTCTTGGGGGTGAATCGCTTGCTCGTCCTGTTGCGCGGCGGAGGCTTCTCTCCGTCAAGAAGCAGGTACGCACGGTGATCCTTGTCTTCGCTGAACCATTTCATCAACATGCACAACATCAAACCCTGGATCGAACTGCATAGTGTCCTCATTGAGGTGGATGAGTGCGAACTGGAGACGGGCAACACGGTTGGCCTCTGTATGAGTCGGCTTGATCCTGTCAGTCGCGCGGGGCAGACCAACTAGCCGTCTCGTCACACCAGAGGCTGCCGCGAGCAAGCGTTGGTTGGTGTGTTGGTGCACGGGGACGACACGGATCTTCTCGACGAGCAGGTCACGGTCGAGCGGCTTGCGACCGCTGTTTCGCTTCGCGTGGGAGCTGCGGTCGCCGCCCTCCACACCAGCCGCCTCGGTCTTCACTTGCCGCGCCCAGACACGACTGATGGAGGTAGGATAGTGGCCAAACTCCCTGGCGATCGTGGAGAGCACCCCATGAGGTACGAGCCCGTCGCGGAGAACCGTATGATACTGTTGACGATGGCGCGACGAGCACCATTCGTCAGGCGCGGCTTGCGCACGTTTGCCTGCACTCCGCGGGGCATTTTGCGATATGTTCATGGTCGCTACTGCGTTTCGTGTGCGGCGGCATGCCGACACGCCGCCAATTCATTTCGCCATACCAACCGTTCCAGAACGGTTCACGAAGAGCAAAAAATATTGGCGAATAGCGCTTGCCAACGCGCGTCTTTTACGCAATCAGATGTAGTCAGAACATTTGTTTCAGCGAACGAGGTATCTTCAAGCCCGAAAACTGCAATCTTTCGGAAGTATATCCTAGGTAATGCTGCGCCATCTACTTGATGTATCCTACACTCATTCTGCGCCCTCTACTTACTGTATCCTACACTACTTCTCCTGGCTGCTTCCCTTACGGATTATGGGCACGTGCAATGCAGGAGAACAAGGAAGACGAATCTGTCCGCGGCCATGGAGTCGCCCCAAGGTCCACGTGTACGCGGGCAGAGGCCGCAATCCCGGGGACAGGGGAACGCAGGGGCGAGGCGCTCTACTCGGGA
The DNA here is from genome assembly GCA_000500225.2 of Phytophthora pinifolia. Taxonomy (NCBI): domain Eukaryota; phylum Oomycota; class Peronosporomycetes; order Peronosporales; family Peronosporaceae; genus Phytophthora; species Phytophthora pinifolia. The sequence continues at coordinate 9,139 of KV737491.1, read as the reverse complement.
TGATCTGAGTCTCCGTGAGAGGTGCGCGGGTGGCGCGCGCCGTGACGGCATAGCCTGTGCACTCTCGAATCGAGGAAGAGCACGCCAATCGAGAAACAGCATTTTCCCACGCAAGCGACTGCCACAACGAGGATGACTATCATGCAAAAGAGACTCACTGGTCGCTGCTGCTGCTAACGAGAGATAGAGATTGATTCGCTGTCTGCTAGCGTTCCCTTGCAGCTTTGAACAACAGGCAGTGACAACTGAGTGCCGTCAATGCGGCCCACACCGGCCGTGGGTCCTTGCCGCCTGCGCTTACTTGCCGGCTGCTATCTTCTTACTGCTGTCCTCCTTCGTCGTCAAGTCGTGCTGGTCCTCCAGAAATGCATCCGGTTACTGTGTGACAAGAGTGCAGCTGCGGGAGGCGAGGGTGGACGGCCACGAGGCTGTCGGCTCCCCGGCGGCCCTGCCCGGCGAACACGTAGATCCGGGGTTCGTATTCATCGTCGGCAATGGCATTACCACGGCGGCCTGTGACTGAACCAGCCCCTTCGACCATTGGAGCGCGGCGCTCGCTGTTGCTGTTGATCCTCCGGTTGTGTTCGGTGCGTCTGGACTCCCATCCGCAGGCACCTCCGCTTCTCTAGTGACGTCCCGGCTGAGCAGCACCGCGTGCGGTGCCAAAGCCCTGCTGGGGGTACCGCTTCGACTTGCGGGACTACCGCCGTCTCCATGATTCCTGGCTCGTCGCTTCATATCTGTCAATGAGAAACGACTGCGCCGGCTTGGGCATGATACTTTGCTTCCTCTAAAGTCTACACCGAACAGACCAAGCCAGTCGCTCTTGACCGCTTCCCACTTTCCACACGCGTACTCGACTGCAAAGGCCAATTGGTGCGCAACGCGGCCTTCCACGTGACAAGATTCGGCGTTCGGCGCACGAATGGGGATGGAGTTTCCATGTAGCGCGTGGACAGATACAGCAGGCGGACGTCGAGAGCGTCACCTCCCGGCAGCTCTTCAACTGACCCGCTTTCTAACTTCCCAGCTACTTCGTACAGTAGTCGGCTCTTGCCGAAGCCCGAGCTTTGCGTGAGCACCAGCCACGGAGCCACGTAGACAGATGGATTTGCCAGATAAAGCTTGCAGCAGCGCATGCGGTGGCGGAAAAACCTATTGTCGGCATCTCCCACGAAAGGTTTGAAGCGCATATGCGTCTCTCCGGGCATGGTAACATAGGAACACCAGTGGGTAACATAGAACTACATGCGGGTAACAGAGCACACGCCAGCTATGACTGTCCTGAAGGCCGCGAACGGCGCTTCCAGTGTGGGTAACACAGTTCCACATGATGCGGGTAACCGAGTCCCGCATATGGTCACTCAGACTGAAACTGAACAGGAGGTTGATGATGATGGGTAACACAGTTCCACACGATACGGGTAGGTCACTCAGACCAGACCATAACTGATCGAGAGGCCACGATATGGTGTTGGTAACATTCAGGGTGCTCAAAGCACTTCGTGGACACGGACCACGCGTCCTTGCGGATTGAGATCAACTCGCTGGATTTGTCGATGCGAATGGCTCGCTGGCTGTCAAGCTTTGAGGCGCACAACTTCCCCGTCGAGTACAAGCCTGACAAACTCAATGTCCTGGCCGGCCCGCGTCAAACCGACTATGAGCTGCCCGCATAACGCGGGTCGCCACGGACCTGTAAGATCGCATTCGCGATGCGTACGAAGAGGATGCCGGCACGGCGCCTGTTCTGCGATATGTTACCGTGGGCAAGGATGCCAAGGCTGCGTGGCTCGCAGCTTCACAGCTATGAGAGCCGTGATGGCCTGCTCTACTACAGAGTGGACCCGTCCGATGTTCCTCGCGCTGTCGTACCGAACGACGAGGATTCGAAAGATGACGTACTTCATGAGGCACACGACGTACCCTCCAGCGGCCATCTTGGCCGCGAGAAGACCTTCAACATGGTATATCTCACCTTCTGGTGGGCCCATCAAGTGGGTGACCAAGTACGTGCGTATTTACGAGATCTGCCAGCGCGTTAAGCCAGCAGGTCACGCCTTGGCTCCTTTGCAGAGCCTGCCGGTGGCAGCCGACTGCTGGAAGTCGATGAGTCTCGACTTCCTCTTTGGCCTCGCGGTCGATGCCAAGGGCAACACCGGAATTTTGGGAGAGATGTTTTTGGTCAAATTCTGCGCAGGTCAGCTATTGCGCAACTCGCGTTTTGGGTCAAATCCTCCATCAATTTGACCAACAAAGAGGCACAACCGAGATAATTTGTTGAGTAATAAGACACCTCCACAATTACATATTCACAAGATGTGATAATATACTATAGAAGGTATTCACCTTCATATCAAAGCATTTTGCTTGGATAACGATGTGTTCCTTTGGGGCGTGCGCCTAGATGGGCCGTTGTCTATCAGGTGTTATGGGTTCGATCCACAGCGGTAGCGGAGCTCGATGCTTGAGGTAAGTATCGTGTGCAAATCCTTCGCCAGATCCGAGACAGAACCTAGAGTTCGGGTTGCTCGTCACACCTATTTGGTGAGTATCTCATACGGATCAGACTGACTGATGAAACACGTTAATAATCCACGTGTAAATTTGGTCTCTAAGTGGCCTGGCGGACCGTCGATGGGATTATTCCCTGGGCACAAACGTTCTCGATTGGTTAGAGCAACCTACTTTATAGATTTTTACCAGCCCACACGTATAGTGAAAAAAAGACAAAGTCAAAATATATAGATTAAGATACTTCGTAAAGGCAAAATATATATGGTTAACATATGTGAAAATGGGAACTTGGACTTCCCAGCTTTACTTCGCTCTTTAGTACTCCGGCGACATCGACTCCTCGTCTGGATCTGAATCGTCAGAGTCAGGAACATCAGCTCCAAAGTCGGACTCACTTTCAAAGTCACCGCCACACTGGAAACTCGGTGCCTGTTGAGGCTCTGCATGAGTTGGCGCACTCGCTCTGCGGTTTGAAATGTCGGCAGTCAAGCAACATTTTGTCGACACTGTTCTTCAGTGACGCTGATGAAATGAATGACATCAGGGTGCGCGTTCCCGAAGACTTCGTTGAGGGTACGGTTGTATCATTCAAAAGGGTTGTTCGTTCGGCTGACGATGTCTTCATCAAGGCCGTTGACATTCCACCATGCAGCCTTGAACTTCTTGATCCAGGTTTTCTTGATATACTTCCGGAACACCTTCCACTTTTCACTGGAATACTTGACACCCAGGTTTTGACAGTCGCGCTTGATCATGCGACGAACTCTACGAATCTCCTGAAAGACGATATCACAGCGGCGAATCACGGTCAGCAGGTCGATGCATCCATCCGCGTAGCTAAATCCACGTCATCCTCAGAGATCTTCAGCTGCCTGCTTGAAGTGAAAGAGGCAGCCCACAATTCTTGATTCTGGAAACTGGTTCTGAATTGACTTGATCATCGCGAGCTCAACGTCGCAGACAAAATATGGACCGGATCGAGCTTCTACTTAGAAGTGACGAATACGTACGTTCGTAGACTTGAGCCGTCTTTCCAGACAGCGCGTACAAGATCGGTAAGTACAGGGGTCGTATATCATGATGACCACCAGCTGATAGAACCGAACAAGGACACAGTTCTTCATGGCGCTTGCGTCGACGGGTGGCGCGTAGAGACGCCAGGCGAGCCTCGCTCTTGGGCTTGTGCGTCTTGCGCTTCAGCTTTGCCGGCTTGGGTCTTCTCGCGGCAGGCCGCGCCTGGCTTCTCGTCTGTCGAGCGGTCGGGGCAGGCGTGGCCTTCGGGGACGACGGTGCTTCAGTGGGAGTGGTCGGCGCAGAAGGCGCCTCGGGCGGCGGCGTGCCCGAAGGGCTAGCGTCAGCAGCAGGTTCAGGCGGGGAGCCTGATGGGCGACTTGAGTCAGCGCTGGTCTTCATGGGCCCGGAGGGCGACTTGCGGGGCAGCCAGGAGAATTCGACGATGAGGCTTGGCCCCGGTCGGGCACGTGGCGCCGTTTGTCTCACTGGATTCCCCGATCTTTCGGAAAAAGACGATGCCTTCCATTTGGGTATGGGAGGGTGTAACGGGGCATCCATCAGAGTGAAGATCCATGGCAACATAGTGTGGCACACACAAGGTTCGGCTTAAGTACGATTCGAACTTAGGGGACGACTTGGCTCCATAGCCGATCATTGGGAAACAGGTTATTTTGGAGGTACATTAATTAGGCAGTTTACAGTAAGTAGGAACTTATGAGCAGAGTAATTTTAACTCTATCCTGGAAGTGTGCAAGTCGTTCGATACTCGGTATCACCGAACGACTGGCCTTCAACATACAACAAGGACGCTGGTTAGCGCGTTAACGCTTCATCAAAGGTTAAGGTCCCGTAACAGTGCGTAATGACGGACTGGATGCTGTGTCAAGCTTGTACCTGTCGCAATTGGGTGCGGTTGTCCTAGAAATCCATCAGCACGACTGCGTCCTGGAAACGCGTCAAGTGGCGCCCGGACCAATACCCACTTTCGTGAACTGGAAGCAGCAAATGCTCCTAGCAACGGATAAAAGGATGCGACTCTCACACTAAGACAAGTGTGGCAGATTATCCGAGAGCAGTTCTACAGTGACGACAGCGTGATTTTTTTTTGTCCAAGGTGCTACCAAGAAGCAGATTTTGGGTCGTCTCTACCGAACCAGGGTGGACCATTTTGGTCGGGAGATATATGGGCGTCTGGAAACCGAGCCTCTATGTGACGTCAAGCACAGCGCTGGTCTCAAGCTCTTGCAGTTTCACTTCACATATTACGAAGATGATGTACTGCATCGTTTGATCGGGTGCTCACCCCCCAACTCCTGGATAGCATGAGGCAGCGCCGTTGCTCACTCTTCATTAATGCGACCTACCGTGTTAACGCAGACCGACTCCGTGGGAGCGCTCATAAGCGTCCACGATATCGGCGCAGTACTCCACGAGGCGACTTCCATGCTTTTTTTAGCCTCGGTATAGCCACGCCACTTCACCGGATACTGGTAGTGGCCGATACGCCCGCGGTGCTTCAGTAGCTTCTCAACGTGGACGTCACTTCCGATCAGCGCGAGAGGAGGACGCAGGGGGCATCTCGCCGGCTCGGGAGTCTCTTCTCGACGCCGTCAAGGGTTGTCAGCGTATCCTCGAGTCGCAACGGATGGACGTGGCTGCGCTGTGTGGTCGTCTGCAAGGGGTCGAAGCGACGGTGGCTTCCGAACAGAGCGTGCATCCTGACTTGGAGCAACTGAAGCACAGCTTGCGGTTTCTGCAAGAGCAGCAGGACCGGTTAGGCCAGGAGCAGCACCGCCTTCATGCGCGCTGCGCGCAGAGCGAAGGTGATCTTGACCATGATCACAAAACCCTTCGGGAGCATCTGGACTGGATTCGGCATCTTTATAGCCGTGTGGCTGCGTTGGAGCAGCGTGCTCCTCTGGATGTGGCCCCTGCGCCGCCGTTCCGGCTGTCCCAGCCCTCTCTCAAGCTGACTGGACCCGGATGTTGGCGAATGCCTTTCGCCAATACTCTGGTGCGCCGGACTCTCCGAGTCATCCGCCTCCGCCGGTCGATAAGGCTTGAGCAGGCCGACGTAGAACGTTGGATGCGTCACCATGATCGACGGAGCGTATACGCGTTGCCGTAGACGCCGATGACTTGTAAATGGCCCCACAGAACGAGGACGGAGCTTCGTGCTGCCCACTGCGGTAACCGCCTGAGTAGGGAAATTCTGAGCGTTGACGAGGACCTGGTCCCCTAACTTAAACACATGTGTGTTCTTACGCCGATGGCGATCACTATTCTCTTTCTGTTTGTCTTGCGCTGTCACCATCGCGTCCCGGACGCGACGGCGTATGGCTTCCCCAGCAAGTTCCGTTTGACGGATGGTCGAAGGGCTTTGCGGCCACACGAATCGTCGGCGATAACCTCTCCTCCTCCGCCCAAATTCGAAGCCGGTGGCAACGATAACGGGGGCGCGGATGCCGCAAGCCGTTGACATAGAACGGAGTGAAGGCCGTCGATGCATGCACCGCATTATTCAGGGCTAACTCCACTTGGGAAAGCATCATGCTCCAATTCGTGGGCTCTTCGGCACAGACGCTGCGCAGCACGTCTATCAACACGCGGTTCACCCGCTCGGTTTGACCGTCGGTCTGCGGATGGTCCGCCGTGGACATGTCCAGCCTCGTTCCGAGAAGACGGAACAAGTGTGTCCAAAAATGCGACACAAAGCGGGGGTCCCGATCACTCACGAAAGCCTCCGGGAGGCCGTGGTGGCGACAGACATTGTCGACAATGCGTTGGGCCGCCTGTGGCGCCGTCACGCTCTTCTTGACCGTGACGAGTCGCTCCATCTTGCTCAGGCGGCATACGAAAACCAAAATGCCAATGTGGCCTCGCGTGTCCGCCGGGTTCGAAGATGAAGTCCATGCTCACCGAGCGCCAACTATCTGCCGGAACCGGCAAGCTCATCAGCGGTGCTGACGAAGAGGGATCTGGCTTCACGCGCGGACACGTCTCGCATGTCTGTACGTACGTGCGCACCCACTTGTACATGTGAGCCCACCAGAAGTGGCGCGCCACGGACGTATACGTTTTCTCTCGACCCAGGCGGCCGCTCAGCGGTGTGTCATGTGCCTCGTAGAGGACTAGTCCTCGTCGTTTGGAACGACAAGGCGGGGTTCCTCGCCATCATCTACTTGGTAGTAGAGGAGACCATCGGTCATGGAGTAGCGATGCAATCGGGAACCTGCCGGGCAGTGAGGTTCACCGACAAAGCTGGCGTCTTTAACGCCTTCACCACGTCTGCAAGATCGTCGTCGTCGCTATACGCCTCGCGTAGCTGATCGTGAAGCGGCGACTCGAGATACGCAACGTGCGCCAGCTCATAGTCCGGACGCCGGGAGAGCGCGTCCGCCAGGACATTCTGCTTCCCCGGCTTGTATTCCACGGTGAAGTTATACTCGGCGAAGAAGGAGAGCCACCTTGCCATACGCTGCGAAAGGTGGGGCGACGATGTCGCTGTGTGCAAGGACGCATGATCGATCTGTATAGATCACGAAGGGTTTGCTCCCTAGGAGATGAACCCGGAACTTCACGAGTGCGTACTTCATCACGAGGAGCTCCTTGTCGTGGACCGGATAATTCTTTTCGGCCGCCTTCAGCTGGCGCGATTGGAAAGCGACCACTCGCTCCTTGCCGTCGGCATCGACTTGCAACAGGGCACAGCCTATGGCAAAGTCGGATGCCACACTGAAAGGACGATCATCGTCCGGCAAAGCCAATATCGGTGCGCTATGAAGGCTTCTCTTGATGGCTTCGGAAGCTCGCTGAGCTTCAGCGGACCACGACCAATCTGCATCCTTCTTCAGAAGGTTCGTCAGTGGCCGCGCCATCTCAGCGTAATTCGCACTGTACTTGTGCAAGTAATTGACGAGACCGAGCCACTTGCGCAAATCCTTTTGGGATGTTGGCACTGGCCACTGCGCGATCGCGTCGATCTTCCCTGGATCCGCACGGATCCCCTCCTTGCCAAGGAAACAGCCCGGATATCTTCGGCGCCGAACATACACTTGTTGATGTTGGCATACAAGCAATTCTCGCGCATGCACATCAAAACCTCTCGGAGGTGTGCGATATGCATCTCAACAGCCGTCTTGCCTCAGCTTCGACCCAGAAGGCTCCAAGTCGGCGATCTGCGGGTTGGAGTCCACGAGCACAGCGAAGACCCGGACCTTGCGGGCTCAGATCGCCGCATTCACCTCGTCTAGCGCACTGCACAGAAGCTGCCGGTAACTGATGCCGCGTTTGTCCTCCTTGTCAAGCACATATCGCGCCTTGTCGATGACCAACACCAGCACCAGGGGCGGAGGCAGACCGAAATTGGGGGGGGGCGAGGTATACATAACATTCCAACGTCTTCGTTCCCTTCACTAGAGAGCAGTGTTCAATGTGAAATCACTGAAAATCGGGAGAGCTGGTCAAAATCTGGGGGGAGGGGGCTGTGTCCCCTTCGCTTGTATGGTGTTCTGCCCCTGACCAGCACCTTCAGAATGGAAACAGTAACACAATATACCTTATCAAAAAAAAAAAAACTGACGAGCACCTTGACGCGTGCATTCTCGTCCTCTGGGGTCGGTATCCGCAGTGAGCCACTGTACATCTCGCGGGGGACCGTAAAGCCCAGTACAGCCAGTCCTCGCTGGCATCGTCCAGCAAACGCTGACGCTCAGAGAACCAGGGCTCCGCAAAGTCCAATGCCAGATTGATTGGGAGTTGTGGACCGAGCCAATAAATAATGGCATTACTGACGCATTGTTGATTATCCCTAGCGCCACGTCCCCCCCACATCTCACCGCGATGGAGTTGGCGGAACCGAGGCAAATGGATACGCTCAATGGACTCAGGAGGGGGGGTTACCTCCAGAACCCTCCCGCCGCGCACAACCAATCGACTGAGTACCCACACGACCCCACCTCATCCAGCCTAGATGTACTAGCACAATATGTATGAACACCTAAAAACATCAATGGAAGCAGACTATATTAATCGCGGATAATATCGAAAA
>KV737490.1:0-17050 GCA_000500225.2 Phytophthora pinifolia | reverse complement strand
GAGGCTGGTGTTCCACCAGACCTCTTGCAGACTCGAACTGCTTCTCGGGGTGTGGAACTGTGTTACCCACACTAGGAGCCATTCATGGCCTCCCGATCAGTTATGGTCTGAGCGACCCTATGCGGTACTTGGTTACCCGCATCGTGTGGAACTGTGTTACCCACACTGGAAGCGCCGTTCGCGGCCTTCCGGACAACTGCAGCTGTTGGCGGCGCTCTGTTACCCGCGTGTGGTCCTATGTTACCCACTTGTGGTCCTGTGTTACCCACTTGACGAATGCCCGTAGAGTCGGCGCCCGTACGGCGTGACGACATTGCGTGATTGCGTGCAGAGGTCTGCCGTCGCGGCAGCCTCCACTTCAGACTCATATTGAGTCTCGACCCTCGGGTCCTGCGCTTCTTGCGCTCGGCTGGAAGCCCGGTCCATCGCTGTGGCCCACGAGCTCCGCTCGCGATGAATGTGGTCTTGCGACCTGGTGCAGAGCCCACTGCCCGGGCTTCTCTGTTGTTGGAACTCTCCTCAACAACGCCCATGTATTCGTCAGACGAATGTTCGTCTCAGCCACCCTTATGGGGGCGATGTCGTCTGGCAAAGATGGGAACATGACTCACCAAAGCTCTGTCAGAGACCGGAGCCTTACTCGCTCCGATGGCTTTACCACGCCAATCGATCCAAGGCTCGTGCTTTTCAAGCCACGGCATGCCTAGGATCAAGTCGTACTTGCCCATGTCGAGGACGATGAACGACTCGGTTCTGTCAAAGTCCTCAAACTTGACAGCCAGGTCAATCTTGACCTTCGGTACACTAATCACTGTACCGTCGGCTAGTCTCACCGAGACCAGCCCGCTTCCCTAGCTCTCAAGGAGGGCATCGGAGAACTTGTTGCGATTCCGTGCAACACATTGCCGGCGGACAAAGTTCTTCGACGCCCCTGAGTCAATCAAGACTCTTACGGGATTTTTGTATCCCCGTACACTTGCGTGTACCTCTAGCAACCCTCCGCTGCTCTTCCTCGATTCGAGAGTGCATAGACTCTTAGGGGCTAAGCCTCCATGGCGCGCGCCTTCCGCGTGCCTCTCACGGAGACTCAGGTTTTCCCCAGTAGAGCGCCCCGCCCCTATTGGTCCTGCGTTCCCCTGTCCCTTTGGACGCGGCTTCTGCGGGCGACTCAATGGTCGCGGGAAGGTTCGCCTTCATTGTCCTCCTGCAGGACAGACACGTTGCATGTGTCCAAGCTTCCCGCAAGCAAAGCAGCGAATGTCGCGCCGCTCGGCCGTGCCCAAATTCATTGGCACCGACCCGTTGCTCGCTGGTGGCTGCCAGGCGTACGAGCCTGCTTATGGATGTACTCCTCTTGGAGGGCAGTTTGAACAGCTGCCTCCAGCGTACTCGCGTGGGCGCGGAACAGTTATGTCCGCGCCGGGCCTACCCGTAGGCCATCCATGAAGACCGTCACCTTGACGTCTTCCGTCAGTGGGTTTCCCACCAGAGATGCCGCTAGCACACGGATCTCCTGCACGTACTCGAGCGCTGGCGATACTCAATATTCGCCGGCAGGAATGCAGCGCGTAGCTGCTCCACCAGCTGGGTGTAGGATGTGAAGCATCCGTGTCTCCATGGTCATCGCCCATGTCTTGGCACGACCACCCAGCTTTGACAGCGCAAAAGCCACTCGAAGTGGCTCGTCCGAGATGAGACCAGCCTGCATGGCGGTCTCTACTTCTCGGACCCAGAAGTGAAGGTTCTCCCCCTCCTTCCCTTCGTAGGGCGTCACGTTCAGCCTCAACGGCTTGGCCTTGGCGTAGCCACGGCAGCTTGCATGCTGCCTCGAACGTGAGCGTTCAGCCTGCGTTCGTACGCGTCGAACGCATTGATGCGCTCGACCTGGTCTGTCGGCGATGACGTCGCCAGACCCCGGAGCGCATCTATTCCAAAGATGCCTCCCATTTTCCGAACCGACTCCAATTGGAGGTCGTTCAAGTGAGCAAACTCACTTCGATCCATCTTGGCCCAACCTTTGAGACTACAGAGGATTCAGGTAGTTCAATCTACCCGCGTAGGCGTGGATTGACTACAAGTTCTACCAGGTGTGACGGGGCACACAGCACCTTGCACAGAGGAAGTGCTGGAAGTATGCAATACTTCCTGTGAACTACTGTTCACTAGTCCCTGGTCTTAGGGGACTTTTAACCAAATAGAGGGTAAGTTTAAGACTGAGTGTATTTATACATAGGAGGGCTTAGTTTGGCCTGTAATACAAACTAAAGGTCTCCTATAGTGAAGTCTAATCAACTGACCAATGGTTTATAACAGGTACCTCGTACCAAGAATAGGCATATGTAACTACGTAGGTCCGTACGTAATACGGACGGGACCTTTTCGTCCAATGGGATTGACGCCTCGTCAATCCCTATGCAATAGCACACACATTCTGTTTGGTGTCCCGTTACACCTACTGCTCGCTGCTTGACACGGCTGTGTACGGACGCGTGGCCAGCTCCAGGATGCACCACCACCACAAGAAGCACGTCAACTGATTGAAGTGGCGGTTATGAGGTCCTGCAGGACTTGGAGCTGCGGTACAGTGTACTTGTGGGAAGTAGCTTCTCGTGCTCTAGCTTGCTACGGCGGAGGAAACTAGGTCTTGACTGGATCTTGTGAAAGCGGAACTGTCTATTTGGCCACCAGGCACTCCTCTCCTGGTGGTTACGCCTATAGCTAATTCCTAATGTAACGACCGTCAGGTCGAGAAATGCAGATGGCTCAGGAGAGCCACTTCAACATGCATAATTCCAGGACTGGAATTCCAACACGCCTCCCTTGAACTATGCAAGTTCGATCACGTGGTTGGCACCTTCATGATTCCCATCAGCAGACACAGCTTCTGCAGTCTCGCCTTGTCCAAAGGCTTTGTGAATGCTGACCTCGCCGCTTATCTTGACCAATTCCAGCGACCCACGCTGCACTTGCTCTAGCACGTAGTGCCAACGCAGCTCGATGTGCCTGGTTCGGCGTGCGATGTCCTCCAAGGCCATATCTACGAAGGCTCTTGGAGTAATGCTCGCGGCTAGCGTCCCGAGAATCTCATCCTCCCCTTTGATCGACTTGCAGATTTCTAGTGTCCAGGGCGAGTGTATGGCGGCCCACTGTGATAGTCTGCCTTGCAGTCCCTTGGATCGGAACCGAAAAAACGTCCGTCGAAAATCACCACAATCCCGATCCCAATCATCACGGCGGAAGAACGGGTTCACGTCATAAGCTTCGATGGATCAGCCAAGAGCAAGCGGGAAGGAGGCGCCTTTAGCGCTATCGTCTGGAAGCTGCCAGGCTGGGAAGTCATCCGAGCGGCGTCAGGGTACGCGACCGATCTGACCGTGAACGAAGCGGAGTAGCGCGGCATGCTGTTGGGTTATTCACTTCTGGAAGGACTGGACGTCGCAAGAATAATCGTCTGTGGAGATTCCAACCTTGTTATCCGCCAGATGCGGGAAGAGATGGACTGCAAGTCTCCAGGATTGAAGCTGTTAAGAGAACGGGCCCGGCGAGCGCTGTTGATGTGTCCACACCACGATCTGTTTCACGTACGTCGAGACTGGAACGCCAGCGCCGACTTGTTAGCCGGACAAGCTCTCCAACGCCAGGCCGGCATAGAAGCCCGCAGCCCAGAAGAGATCCAAGATCTAAAGACGTTGAACCGACTAGGCGAGATAGTACGACCCAGAGAGACCGTCCCAGAGGGATCCGTCGACTGTATGTCGGACTGGTCGCCATGACGTGTGCAGCACTGCTGTCGATCCCAATGCTCGAGTGCACCTTGTGTCCAGAAGCAACTTCACCCAGGATATTAGCTTCTGCAGTAGCTTCCATACTGGCCTCGCAAGCTGCTACGTATTCTGCTTCAGCTGTCGACAGGGCAATAATTGGTTGCCTTCTCGACATCCAAGCAATAGCACCACTCGCTAACGTGAAGATGAACCCGCTAGTGCTCTTTCTGGTTTCAGGATCACTCCCCCAGTCGCTGTCGCAATATCCTTGCAGCGTCAGCGTTGTTTCCGCTTCTCCTTTCGTCTTCAAGTATCGAATTCCGTATTCAGTGGTGCCAGCGAGGTAGCGAAGTACCCTTTTCAGCGCGCCGACGTGGCGTGAAGTCGGATTTGACACGAATCTGCTCAGCTGTCTTAGCGAGTATGCTAGGTCGGGTCTCGTGCAGGTTGCCAGGTACATGAGCATGCCAAGCGCTCCTCGATAATCAAAAGTTGAGTCGCATATTTCACCTTCCGAAGCAGGAACAAGCCGGGCTTTCGTCTCCATTGTATTTCCGCTCTTGTTCGCCGGCTCGTGCCCAAGCTTTGTCAGGACGTCACGTGCATACTTGCTTTGAGAGATGAAAATCTCGTCTTCCGTCTGGTTTACCTCGACACCGAAATACTCCGACAGCTCACCTTGGTCTTTCAGGCCGTATGCTTTGTCCAAGTCCTCGAACAACTTCGACTTGAACTTTTCATCATTTGTCGCGCAGAGTATGTCGTCTACGTAGTCGAGAAGTAAGACAACAACTTCTCCTTCGTACCTGAAGTACAAGCACGGTTCCGTGGCACACCGTTGGAATCCTCAGGCGATCAACCACACATCTAGCTCCGAATTCCACTCACGCCCGGATTGGCGAAGCCCGTACAATGCTTTCTTCACGATGTACATGTTCCCTTCGATTTCGCATGGGAACCCCTCGACAGACTTGACATACTGGGGAATCTCGAGGTCAGCATTCAAATAAGCTGTATTGATGTCTCCGCCATACACAGTCAAGTTCAGTTTTGCTGCGAGAGCGATGACCAGCCGAAACGATGACATGCGAGCCACAGGTGCAAACGTTTCCACGAAATCGATCCCTGGACGCTGCCAATTTCCAAGGGCTACCAATCGGGCTTTGATGCGAATGACGTAGCCATGCTGATCACGCTTGACTGCGTAGACCCACATGGTCTTGATGGCTTTCGCTCCGCTAGACATTTCTGCTTCGTTGATTTATCTAGGACCCCTTTCGCCTTGAGTGCCACCATCTCCTCTAATTCAGCGTTCTTCCAGAGGTCTGCATACTTCGAGCGCATCGCCTCCCTGCGATTCCGAGGAACGCGAATATTGCTGGCCCGAAGGGGTTTTCCATCCTTGTCGCGAAATCGAATCGCCATGTTGGACCACAGCACGTAGTCGCGATAGCGCAAAGGTGCCTTTCCAGCTGCTGCCTCACGGAGCCCCGTGCGTCTTGTCTTCGACATCTCTCCGAGCTGAATCATCTCGACCTCGGATGGCGTGTCTTCTCGCATCACACGCTTACGGAGGCCTGGAGGGAGAATAATTTTCTCATGCTGGGTTTTGCCGTTTTCATCTTCTCCTTTGGAATTAGACCCGTCTTTCTGGACAGAGCTAGGTTCTTCAATTGCCGAGTCCTCCTTCTCGTCTTCCGCAGCAAAAACACCGTTGTCATTGCTGCCTGCAGCGCTCTGACCATCATCCTCACTGGATTCTGCTTCAGAGCCACACTCAGCGCTCACAGAATTTTCAGCGTCGTCCTGCTGATCGGCGTTATTTTCTTGAGATTGAACCTCATCAACCGCGTCCGGGTCGTTTCCAGGCAAGGGTCTCATCGCAGGCGCAGCCGAGTCGACCTCGTAAAGTTCGTACGAGACGGAGGCGTTGACTTCGCCCTGTTCGTCATCCTCCCTGGGTGCTCATTGAATAATCGGATTTTGAGACGATGCTGTCGTACACCGTGAACTCGTAGCCATCGTTTTCCTCGGTTGAGCTGTCAGCTTGGGGCGTAGTCGTAAACTGCAACCAGTCGTCAGTGACCAAGTCGTCTGCATCGACCTCGTGACGATCTCTGTACGTCACGTCCTCCTGCACGCGAACTTCAGCTACGAATTTCACGGTGCGCTCGCTGGGAATGTACACCTTGCAGCCGACTGTATCTTCTGCATACCCGAGGACGAACGACACAAACGCGTTTGCGTCTTGCTTGTGTTTGTCCGGTGAAACCGGGACGTGAACGTAAGCGAGAGACCCAAATTTGCGAATGTGGTGAATATCTGGCTTCACGCCAAACATTCGTTGGCATGACACGCCTTCAATCGGCTTGGCGTAGACTCGGTTCTTGATATAGGCAGCATTTTGAATGGCATGACGCCAAACGATCGCGGAAACCCGGACGCGTGCATTTGCGTCTTCACCATTTCCATGAGAGATTGGTGGGCTCGCTCGCAGGGGTTCAGGTGTGAGCTTTTGGGCCCAACTTTGATGTGCTCGATCCCGCGCGATGCGTTCCAGCTCTCCATGGCTTCGTTGACGAATTCACCGCCTTTGTCTGTGAGAACTCGCTGGACAGGAAATTTCGAGCTGCCCGCTGGCTCAAACTCGCGCTGTATAAGCTTCTTGATTCCACGCCCTGCTTGTCGTTCGGCCCACACGATATACTGTTGGAGCAGCTCGTTCACTTGTGCAGCCTGCTTGCTGGTGAGTAAATGCACCGTCAAGAAATGACTCCAGCCGTCCATAATGACCAAGACAGCTTTGTAGCGAGTGCCGTTACCCTGTCCGGGGAAGAGCAGATCTGCGTACGATTTCATTTGGTGCAGTCACTCCCCGAGATAACTTCTTATGACGCCGCTTTTGCTTTTGTTTTCCGACGTGACACGCGTCGCAGGGCCTATCCTGGCGTTGGGATAGTATCATCCCGCTAACTAGACCACGGTCGACCATGACCTTCAGATACTGAGCGCATGCCCCAGTCGGTCGTGCCAGACTTGTAGTAAACTGCCCACACCGTCGGCGACCGTATATTTTACCACTGCACCTTCCTTCGCAGGAAGCTCCACGGCTCGGTTAGCAGTTGTGTCAAACATCCAGATGCCTTGTGCTGGAAACGCATGGATCACTTCTTGATCACCTTTGAAGACACTGTAAATCTGCGTCGCGCGATCATAGTCCACTTCGAAACCTTGTTCCAGCGCCAAACCTTTTGACAAGAGCCCGTGCGTGGCTCCGGGCACATAAAGGTCGTCGATGAAGAGATCAACCAGCCGATCCTTAACCACCGATGTGATCTTCACGGTCCCTATCCCTTTTGCTTGCGTCGCCATGGAATGAGCAACTCCATGGACGTCTGCGGTAATGGTCTCAGGTAGAATATTCTCCATGTGAACAGAGCAGCCCAGGTCCCCGACAATATGCGCGTTCGAGCCCGAGTCAAAACACCACCAGCTGCGACTTGGAGGTCCTGCAGGCTCTGTGTTTGCGCCCAAACCAGGAGCAACTTCAGGATGTTCAACCACACCGGTATTGTGCGCTTCCTCAGCTGCACTTCCAACTACTCCAGGCTCGCTTGGAGCAATATCACGTCCTCGAACGGTACTGCGCGCAAAATTTGACTGTTTTTTTCGCTGTGCGCCCTGTGCGGTACGTCCAGGCCAATTTGCTCTGAAGTGACCAGTTTGCCCACACCGGAAACAAGTCCTTCCGCCCGTCTTGTCGTCTGATCCACCTTCTTCTTGTTGGCGCCCGCCCCCGCGGCCGCGGCTACGACCACCACCTTGTTGCTGTCCACCAGCGTCACCTGGTTCAGCACCTTGTCGCCGTCCGCTGCTTCGCCCGCGACTTCCGCCGCTGCGATCACAGTCTCCGCGCTTTGACGGCCGGTCGGCAGCTTCCTCAATCAACACCCGCAGTTCTTCAGGTGTCAAAGTACCGCCATATCCGCCGTACTTCACCGCGCCACGTAGCTGCTCGAACTCAGTCTGATTAGGTAGACTCTCCAGCATCATCGACTTCATGTTGATGTTGTTGACTTCATAGCCATAGCTCACCAGCTCGGTTTTTAGACTGAACATTCTTGCAACGTGCGCCTGGACATAATCACCTCGAGAGCACTTCATGTTCTTCAGCTCTTCGGAGAGACGCAAGATCGTGCTTTCTCGAATTGTTGCGTTCTGTCTTCTCTCGTAAATTTCACAAAGAGCCTTCCATATGTCTGTGCCAGTCTCGTACTGGTCCACTTGCTGGAGTCGGTTGGACGGTAGCGTCGTCCCGATCATACGCATGATCTTATACTGCTTCTTGTCGAAAGCAGCCTCCGTTTCCTGGCTGGTGAGTCCCGCTCGCGTCAGCTTCTCTTCGGCGATCTCTAACAAGTCGTGCTCGCGAAAGATCGTTCTCATGATCCACTTGTAACGTCTCCAGTCTTTGCCGTCCCAGCCGTACGGCAACCCCTCGGTCTTCGACTCGCTGTTCATCTTGTTAGTCTTGACACACAAGTCCTTTTGGGCTCATAACCCTGTGGGAAGTAGCTTCTCGTGCTCTAGCTTGCTACGGCGGAGGAAACTAGGTCTTGACTGGATCTTGTGAAAGCGGGACTGTCTATTTGGCCACCAGGCACTCCTCTCCTGGTGGTTACGCCTATAGCTAATTCCTAATGTAACGACCGTCAGGTCGAGAAATGCAGATGGCTCAGGAGAGCCACTTCAACATGCAGAATTCCAGGATTGGAATTCCAACAGTACTTAGTTTCGGCTTGCATGTTGATCACTGGATGGCGAACGTTTTCGCAACTGTAAAATATATTGTCCGTATATGCACCTAAAAATCAGACATCGAGTCGTAATAGTATTACGAATACGTGAGTCAAATTTGATTACACCTAGAATATCAAACTCTGTTTGCCAGTTATCGAGCTAGGAACTCGACGACGTACAGCATGCATACAATAAACGTTCGTGTTGTTGCTTGTTACCGTGTCCCTTGCTGCCATCATACTCACAATTGGCAGCTAGCTGGCTTGGATAACCTATGCAGAAAACTAATACTCCACCTGCCTTACTTGACGTTAGAGAAACTCTGACGTGAATCCACCGAGACCTTTTCGTCCAGAAGGCCAATCTCATTGCCCAGGTGGTCGCGCTCGGGCGAAGAAGACATGCCCATGTTCATCTTGCGCATAATGATGACGAAGAAGACGAAGTTGATCACGCTGACAGCGCCCACCGTGAAGAACATGTTCTCCAGGTGGTCCTCGTTCAGGTTGTCGGACGGCAGCGACTTGGAGAACATGATCGTGAACACGGACGTCAGGATGCTGCCCATGGAGCTCATGAACAGGATTACCGCCTGGGCCATCGACTTGAGCGACATGGGCACCGACGAGTACACGAGGTCGTACGACGTGACGTTGATCAGACACTCGGCCAGAGCGATGAAGACGTAGTTGGGGATGGCAGCCGCCCACGAGATGTTGTTCATGGGCTCCGAGCTGCCGCCGTCCAGGATCGGGTCTCCGTTCGCGTCCTGAAGAGCTCCAGCGTTGCGACGGATGACCTCAAAGATGCCGGCCCAGAAGATACCGACGATAGCGATGACAAGACCAATGCCTGACTTGCCGAACTGGCTGGGAGACTTGCCAGCCCACTTGGTGTACAGCGGGTAGACGAAGGAGTCAAGGATAGGGATGCAGATGACGATCACGATAGGGTCGAAGACACCGAGCATCGCACCGGGGATCTGCGAACTGTCCGGGTTGCTCGTGTCGAGACGCAGGTCGCACTGCTGCGTGATGGACTGGAAGTTGGCGTCCGTCTGGTCGTAGGCGCAGTTCCAGATGATCGTGAAGGCCGCGTACGGCAGCACACGCACGAGCTTCTTGTAGCCTTCGACGCGCTCGTCATCGAAAGTTCCGCCCATGCTGCTCTTGGACACGTCCAAGAAGGACTGGTCCTGGCCAGCGTACACCCAGCCGACAATTCCAGCCAGCACCAGCACCGCAGCCACGTACGAGAGAATGTTACCGACGTCGCCCTTCTCCACGGTGAAAGCCGAAATGATGTTGACGATCAACGCAGCCAGGAAGCAGAAGGTGGCGGACACCAGGATGAAGCCGTTGCGGGTCTGCTGGGCGTTGGCCCAGCCAAGGCGGCACATCATGGAGATGGAGCGGTCGTTGGGCGGCATGAAGACGTAGCGAGGGTACCCCACGCACAGCATGGCGATAGCGAACAGCATGACGACAGCACAGATCATATACGTGGCGAAGTAGCCGTACTCGGCCGGGATCTGGGCCGAGCCGTCCACGCAGAGGATCGACAGATAGCCATACGAGAAGCCAGCGCCCACGTTAATGCAGAAGTAGAAGTACGAGAAGTACGTCTCCTTTTGCTTCACTTCACTCGGATCGTGCGGGTCGAACTGGTCGGCGCCGAGCGTGATCACGTTGGACTTGATGGCACCGGTACCAACGCCGATGCCGATGAACAAGCCGATCACGAAGATCGGGTTCACGGCCGCTGAGTTGTTCATGATGGTCGGGTACGCTGCGATAGCCACGAGGAAGTCGCCGACGACGTACCAAACGCCGAAAGTCAGGATCGTACGGAAGCGGCCCCACCGCTCATCGGCCAGGTAGGCGCCGAAGAGCGGCGTCAGGTAGCAGATGCTCGTCCACGTGCTCTTGAGTGCACTGGCCGAGACGAGACTCCAGCCGATCTCCTGCATGAAGTTCTTGAGGCCTTGGTTGATGCCGTAGTAGCTGAGACGCTCGGCCAGCTCCATCATGAGGATGAAGAGGCACACCTCGATCAGGATGTTCTTGTACTTGCGCGGACGAGCCTCCCACACGGTCTGTACGGTCTCGTAGGGCACGGCTGGCGAGCCCATGGGCGACTTGATGGGAGCGGACGCGACTCCCATGGCGAACGGTTGACGGCTTGCGCTCCGGAATGGAAATTGAGGAATGGCATGCAGCTAGCCGTGCCACTGATCCTCAGGGAGCCCGTGGTGTGAGCTTGAGCACGAGAGGATGGGGAAAAGAAAGGAGATGCGCTTGACCGCAATTTGACTTGATTAAAGTATGCAGTGGGCCGTTACGTTCGACGAGCATTTGCCGACATGCATTTGATGCAGTTCGATGAGGTGCCACCTCGCAGCCGAGATGTAGCGTGTGCCGCAACTGCTCATGGCGCTACATGTAGCTGTGCTATCCAGTGGATACAGGATGCTGTCTGCAGCCATCTCAACAGGCATCCGCACGCGGTTGTGCTGCTGTCGGCCAATTTAATCAGTGGGGAGCCACGACATCTAGTCCTCCATGCTCTTGGCGATTTCTGACTTCGACGTGAACGGGTGATGCACGACGATTCGTGTATTGAGCAAATGTTGCGTCGAGGGTAAGTCCTTGACGTATTTGGAGGAGCTGTGGTCTGTTAAATGCGGTGCTCTGCCATGAACTTCGCGGGCCGCCTCGCCGACAAGTCGGCGAGGTCGCTGCACGATCTCAGCATCAACATAGAGCTGCAGGGCCCCGTGTTCCTGCCCGAGGCCAGCTCTCTCACGCCGCTGGTGGTGGTGGGATGTCAGGTAACCAACCGGAGGTCTCCGTTAGCAAGCCATGCTTGCCAAGCATTGCTGGTCTTCCGCAGCGACCTCTCCGCAACGCTCACGATGATGACAAGCAGGGTGTCGGCGTGGTCATTGGCGTTGCCGCGCTATCCCGCTCTTTTCGGATGTCGCGCCGGTCACGGAAAGAAGGGGCACGGGAGCATTACGTACGCCGCCACGGTCTCAGCTCCAGGTCCGGCGCTAACATGGATGTCGCTATTAGTGTCTTGAAAAGAAACAAAACTTAAGTCCCCTGCAGTGCAGGCTGCACAGCCCGCAGACGTTGGAAATCCAACTTGGATAAATGAAGGCCAACATCACAGCAGCATTCGCAACGGAAGCGTATCTTGCCTACAGGACCGCCGCGAGCGAAGTCGATGGCCTTGGCAACTCCACTTCGACTCGATGGCGACTTCAACGCCAGGTCTGATTCGCACCACAAAAATGCAGCCCGCTGCCGACTCGGCAGTGCTCCGCGACGCCGAGCGACTGCCGGCAAGCAGGTAGACGCTAATGCGCGGAAACCCCTTGCTGCACGCTGCCACGCCAAGCAAGCGCGGGTGTGGTGCCGCCGAATTCGCCAAGGAAGTTGAGGCTGCTGCTTGGCATGGCATCACGCGATCGGAACCCATCCGTGATATACATACGGATCGTCGGTCACCATGCCGCGCGCAAGGACACGCTGCATGCAAGTCGCGTACTGTAGCGACTTTGGCCGGTATTCGTCGCCGCAGGCAGCGTGTCGAACGACGGAGTTGGGCCTTCATTAACCTGCATCCGCGCTCGAAGACCTGCTATGAGACGTTTGGCTCGACTGGAACGTAGCACCGGAAACCACATAAGTCAATACCGCTTGAAACCTTATGGTGCGCTCAAACCGTATTGAGTGGCAGCGGGATCCTTGACAAGCATGGTGCTCTACGTGGTGGGTCTGGGCCTTGGCGACGAGCAGGACGTGACGCTGCGCGGTCTGAACGCCATCAAGAAGTCCAAGAAGGTGTTTCTGGAGAACTACACGTCGGTGTTGGGCGTGGAGCTGGACAAGCTGGTACGTTACCGCACAGCATTGACACACGTAACCCCTGCGTAACCCAGGTGTAACCTTGTCCCTGCAGGGCGAGTTCTACGGCCGGGAGGTGATCCTGGCCGACCGAGATTGCGTCGAGACCGGCGCCGACCAAATCTTCACCGACGCCAAGGACGACGACGTCGCGTTCCTCGTGGTGGGCGATCCGCTGTGCGCCACGACGCACTCGGACCTGATTCTGCGGGCCAAGGAGCTGGACATCAAGGTGGAGGTGATCCACAACGCGTCCGTCATGGGCGCGGCCGGCGCCTGCGGGCTGCAGCTCTACTCGTTCGGCCAGACGGTGTCCATCCCGTTCTTCCGCGAGGAGTGGCGTCCCGACAGCTTCTACGAGAAGATCCAGTACAATCGCCGCGGCGGCATGCACACGCTGTGTCTGCTGGACATCAAGGTCAAGGAGCCCGACTATGAGGCCATGTGTCGCGGCCGCACGGTCTTCCTGCCGCCCCGCTTCATGACGGTCAACCAGGCCATCGAGCAACTCATCGAGATCGAGGAGAAGCGCCAGGAGGGAGCCTACTCCAAAGACACCATGTGCGTGGGCATGGCCCGCCTGGGCCAGAAGGACCAGACCATCATTGCCGGCACCATGGAGGAGCTGCTGACTGCCGACTTCGGCGCCCCGCTGCACTGCTTCGCGATTACGGGAGAGGTGCACCCACTCGAGGAGGAGGTACGTGTTAAACGGGGTCTTTTGGCCGAGGAAGACTGTTCATCTCTAACTGGGCATCGGTTGTTTCGTGTGTGTGGCTGCCGCAGATGCTTAAGCAGTTCTACGTCAAGAAATAGAGCAAAAAGAAGCAGATAAAGTAGCGGTGTTTGTTTTCGCTAGACGCTGGCCGCACATCTCCATCGGGGATGCGCAAATGATCCGCCTGCACACTTCGTCTACAGCGCCCTGTAGATGAATGTCGTGCACCTTGCAGGTGTAAATACAGCCCGCTCTTCCGCAGCTCGAACCCAAACATCGTTGACCCAGCATTGAAAAGGTTGCTCGTCCTGAGGGCTGCCGCTATGTTCACCGCTGCCGTGACAGCCAGCATTGACGGGGCTCCGACCGCCTTTGTGATAGGTCGGCGCTGCCTGGTTTTGCAAATGAGCTTTGGCACATCTTCCAAGGCGTCTTTGTGGACGAAAAGCTGTCCGTGAGCTCCAGAGCGTGGCGACAACAAGCAAGTAAGAATATCTTGTAGTTGAAGGGGAATGTATTCGAATACATCAATTATGATGCTACGTGTACTCATTGGCTACCGGACGGGACGATCCGGTGTTCGCAGTTCGACGTAAATGTAAAAAAGCGGAAGAATCAGAGGAGGATGGATGAAGATTGCTGTTTTTGTAATGATAGGGGTAACGTTAGCAGCAAGTTATTGCTGAAATGTTTCGAAGGTGATGTCGTTGAAATGGCACAGTCGGTCTTCTAGAGTGTGGCTGTAGATAAGTTTAAATACGATGGGAGTTTGGTAGCAGAATTGAAGTAGTGCAATATGCATGAACATATTGAATGAGTTGACTTTGACGGACTTTGCGTGTGGATGAATGTGCTTGTTCATGATTCGTTGACTGTGGTGATACCCGACAGCTTGGCGTTGACTTGGCAGCAGTTGCGGTAGATGCTGAGTTTGGTGGGCGTGAAAGAGACAATTGCGCCTGGCACTGGTAGGTTCGGATCGTCCGGCGACACCGCAAAGAGGGAGACGGTAATGAGATATTGGTTAGCCTCGAAGGCATCCTCGCGCTGTGCAGCTTGAAACTCCTTTAAAAAATGAACGTTGTTGTAAGTTAACGTGAGGAATGACTCATTGATAGTGGTTCATGCGTACCCGTTGTTGTTGGCGTAGTGGTTCAGGTGCTTGCTGCTCTCCGAGATAGAGGCGAAGGAATTGGTAGTCACCAACGGTCTCGGCGTCGAACCACAATAGACGCGCTTGGATGCGGATAGAGTCGCGAACTTGCTTGTGTCCAACCTCGTTGTGCTTAATGAAGTCTCGAAGAACTGTAATACGTACGTAGTGTTAGCTTAGTGATGGTTTTTGGTATTGAATGGCCGACGTACCGTCGACTGTGTCGATGAGTTTGCGTGGAGCGTGTTGGCTCATGGTCTTCTTGAGTTTTTTTAGCGGAGACTCGTAGCTCATGGACTTGGGTGTGTTGGCAGGGCGGCTGGAGCGCATGTGCTTGGAGGCTGGCGGGGAGTCTGACACTAGGGATAATGCTGTCGGTATCGACTCACCGACAGCAGAAGAGTCTGTGGAGGCACCTGTGGCGGCACCTGCACTTGGTTCGTCCACGGGCGACTTCTTCATGCCGCATGAGCAAAAGGGGGAATGAGCTCTTAATCTGCCTCGCTGGCGCGTGGATTGTCTGAGCGACAGGAGAACAGGTTGGGAGACTACGATGAGTTGGCCATCGTGAGCGAGACGAGCAAGTGGGACATTATTTAGGGGACGTGACGATGTTTTGGAAAAAGATAGTATACTGGGAAAAGATTGTGAACATTTTTGAGAGGTCTAGTCTGCATCCACGTTTTAATTTCCACGATTCACAGCCTGTTCTACGAAAGCAGAGATCGGTACGTCATCGAGCACGCATTCGTGGTCACCGTGAAGTCGCCCATGCGCGTTATGGCCGACAGAATATAACGTGGTGGGTTCGGCAGGTGCTGCATGAGAGCGGCGTGTTGAAGTGTTTGTGTCGGGTCCCGCACATTTTGGCGAATTGGTTCTATGAGTGGGCAAGGTAATGTGAGAGAAGTAGATGGCTAGTGCTGCAAATTTTACTGCGCGGGGTGCAGTAGGCGCTGTGGAAGGAGCGTTTGCTTCGGTCTGCCTAGTAGGAGCCAACGTTTGTGACGGCGGTGCTTGGCTCGTGCAGTCAACGGTACGTGCGTCGATCGTCGGTGAGGTGAGGTGATACATGGACATGTTTAAACTATGTGTATACGTTTACCTCGCAGAGCGATATCCAAGTGTGTTGCTGTCAGGCTGGAGATCAGACACAATGGGGGTGCGGCGATGATTGCTTGAATCGCACAGTACGCCATGTCGTTTCCGTGCAAAACATTTGTGTTGTTGATGTGTATCGTGGTTTTCGTATCAGATGCGGTACGAATGCGCGCTGGAACGCTGTCCTTATGGCGAGCGATGCTCAAATAGGCAGCTTCAGATCGGATCGACGGTTGCGACAGCGGTAATTGACTGCGGACGCAAGGGTGTTGGTGTCATAGTACTCGATGATATTGAAGCTGGGTGTTTCATTGGCGAGTACGTGGGCGAAGTGTTGACAAGGCGTGAAGCTGCAGTGCGCTCTCAGGTACGCTGTCGCTATTGTATTAATACGAGCAAAAGTGGTGTGTTGATTGACCGATTATGTAGTTGTACCGAGGTAACAAGCACTTTTACATGCTTCAGGTGAGCAGCAACCAAGTTATCGATGCCACGTGCTTCGGTGGATACATGCGCTTTGTAAATCATTCGTGTGAACCGAACGCTGAGTTCGAGAAATGGAATATTCGTGGTCAAGAGCGCTGCGGCGTATTCTCTATTCAGCACGTTAAGGCTGGTGATGAGATCACTGTCGACTACAGAAGCGAATACGTTCATACCACGGTTCGTTTTCATCATTTTGATGGGTTTGTGAGTTTGAGTGTATTTCCAACGGTGAATTTACGTGGTGGTGTGTTCGGTAGGACTTTTGCGAATGCCTGTGCGGTTCTCGAAGATGCAGAGGTAGTGTGGGTGTGCTGCGAAAACGAATGCGAGAGCGCACACAGGCGGCAACAAGCCCCAGTATGGTACAGCTCACAATGGATCGCTTTTTAGTATAGCAGTAGATAGTTAGCAAACGCGATGACGTAGTAGCACAAACGTTCTGTCAAGTGCTACGAGATTTTTTCCTAGTGGTTGAGTACGAGGCGGCCTACTTCCATGAGCGGTACTGGCTGTGAGCCAGGTTTGGGTAACGTCGAAGGGGTTGACGCTCTCGTTAACTGCCTGCTCTGGTATCACGACTTTCAAATAGTAATTGTCGTACGCGCAGACTGCAGTCTGGCAGTCTATTATTGGGCTGTTCCTATTCTGCACAAATGCCTCTTAGTGCTGAGGAAAGGCGAGAGCGACACCGATTGGCGGTCCAGCGATCGCGCGCGCAGGAAACGCCGGCCGCTAGAGCTGAAAGATTGCGGCGCAATCGAGAACGTTATGCGAATCTAAGTTTGGAGGATCGACACGAGCGACATCGGGTGGCGGTGCAGCGATCGCGCGCACGGGAAACGCCGGCTGCTAGAGACGAGAGACTGCGCCGTGACCGCGAGCGCCATCGACGCTCTTCAGAATTGGCTGCGTCAGGCGTGCAAGTTGGAGTGGCAACAAAGCGTACTCATGCGCTACCGACAGCAACGCCGAATGTAACGGGGCGATCGAACGACGACGGCCAACACACCGCAGGCAAGCACGCATGGGGGGTCGAAGGCGAAATACCAAGACTGTATCCAGTGTCAACAGCTTCCAGAAAAGTTTGTCTTGAGCGTCTACAGCAGGCCCTCGGTGC
>AWVW02057296.1:0-23157 GCA_000500225.2 Phytophthora pinifolia | reverse complement strand
GCCCCACGCCCGGATACCCCGGCAGTGGAGGAGATACAATGCAGCTTCGACCTTTTTGTGCCGGTGTCGTCACGCCCCGGAATCAAGAGTGACTACGACTGAAATCCACCTCGCCTCGGCTTCTTGATATCCTTTGACACCGCTTCATCCCCCGATTTGGTTCTCTCACCCTTCTCTCATTCGAGAATCTGCTTTCTCGAGGAAAGATGTGAAACTCTTCTGTGCGATCGTGGGTGTGGTGGAAAGCGCGTTCTCGGTGTAAGTTGACGAATGCAAAACGGTGGATGATTTAAAGGAGGCGGTCAACGCGAAGTCCAACAAGATCCAGTGTGATGCTGACGAGCTGCAGCTCTTCCTGGCGAAGAAGGGCGGCGATTGGCTGTCAGACGACGGTCCTGTTGCGGTGGAGTTGGAAGAAGGAAAGACGCAAAAGACATTCAAGAGAGGGCGACGAAATCTTTGCTGTTCACAGTCATCCGCCAATGACCAGATCCACCCACCATCCAGCTGACATGTAAAACTCTCAGCAACTCATAAAGCATAAAGCAACTACCAGAGACGCCTGCATTGTCATGTTCTCTCACTAAAACTTCAC
Organism: Phytophthora pinifolia; assembly: GCA_000500225.2. Lineage (NCBI taxonomy): Eukaryota > Oomycota > Peronosporomycetes > Peronosporales > Peronosporaceae > Phytophthora > Phytophthora pinifolia. The sequence goes on along the minus strand of AWVW02057296.1, from coordinate 22,562 downwards.
TCTTCAATGTCCTCGAGGAACTTCTTGCTCCACTTGCGCACTGTGGAGTCCATGGCGACGTCGACGAAGTTGTCGATCGGGTGGATGATGAGCGGAATGACGCCAAGTCCGATGGCCGTTGGGGCCCAGCGACGAACCACTGGAGAGGTTTTCACCGCTCGCTGCACTGCAAATGAGCTCATAGCAACCTGTGTTAATGCAGTAGAACATCACCAGGTTAGCGAATCAAGGCAAAACTACAGCTTCTGCTTATTTTCAGGACTTACCACTCGGTTGATGGTGAAGCCTGGGATAGCGACGCTGGCCAGTGTCTGCCATGCCAACGTGTCGACCGTGGCATCGGCCACCACTGCGGTCTTCTTAGGTGCGGACAGCCCATCTGCAACCGCCTTGGTGTGCGCCTTGCTGGCCTTGTCGAACGTGTCCCCCAGAACATATCCAAAGGCGACCATGTAGGACGGTACTACTAGGGCAGGCACAATGGGCCGGAACGACTCGCCCAGCTCGTTCGCATAGCCCAGGTAGCGCACGAGCGAGTCACGCCAAATGTCCTGCTGTTCCTCCTTGCCCATGATTCGTCGCTCCGGAAATAATACAAGCTTCGGAGCATACTGAAATCAAGATATTTTTGAAGATGGCTACATCGTAACGGTTAAGGAGCCTTTTTGGTCTTTTGCAAAAAGATGCAGGGAGACTCGACCGAGGAGCTGGCGAAGTCTCAGCTGGAGACGCTGTACCGATTGGGGATACTGGAACGGAGTTCTGAGGATGAAGAGCAGAGCCAAAGTCGTAGCAGCGAAAGCAGACCGAACCAACGCCATGAGGCCTTCCTGGCTGCACTGCCTCCTCCTTCAGCTGAGTATCCGCTGCCTCCGAGGATGCTGCAAACGTGGAGTGATAATTCAGACTCGAGTGGGGTTTCTGATAGTATTCAAACCAGTGAATTCTACGCTGGCAATCATGGATGTGGAGGGTCTCGCATGCTGGAGATCCCGAGACGTCGACAGCACTTTAAGACTCGACGGAGTACCAGTTCAAGATCGTCCGAGTCGTCACAAGCATCTACACGAGATATTCCGGCACTTCGATCGTGGTTTCGGCAGTGGAAACGCTTCGTTAGAGGTCGTCGAGAAAGAGATCGACGACGAGCGAAAGCGGATGTGGTTTTGAAGCAGAGCGCTCTCATCAAGTGGGCGTGTTTTCTCAAGCAGCGGCGAGAACAACATGACAAAAAGCGTATTATTGACGCTTGGAAAGTTGCTCGAGCAATTTCGAGGTGGAGTCAATGGAAACAGTGCTGTTGTCGACTGCGGAGCCTGTTGAATGGAGGTCGGAGCTCCTTATTGGGACGCTTGATACTACAGCGAATCTGGCGACGGTGGATCCGGTTTGCTAAACGGCGGAAGTATGTTAAAGATGTATTGGCTCAGCGAACGTGTTACCTTCACCATCGGCTTGTGCGTTCTGTGTGGACAGAGCTGCGGATTCATACTTTTCGAGCTAGTCAAGATTGCCTAGTACGGCGTCGATGCTTCGAAAGAATGCAGGAGTACTGTGCTATTCAGGAACAACAAATACGCCATTGTACGCTGCTTCAGCATAAGGTACTTCTAGGACGGAAGCGTGATATACTCCATCGATGGCGAGTGTTTGCCTATGCGTCTAGTCGAGACAAGAGGCTGGTGCGGAGGGTGCGATTCGATGTAAGGCGGAGGAGATATTTTCTCTTGTGGTGTGAAGTGGCGCGAACTGTGAGCGACGTAGTGCACTTACGAGCGCAAATCTCTCGTCGCGAGTTGTACGAGCACTTTTCAGCGTGGAACGTGACGGCAAGAGCCATCCAGATGGGCGAACGAGTGAGGAAAACGCGCGAAAAGCACCTTCGATCGATCAACTTCGCAGCCTTCAGAGATCAAGCACAATTCGGTGCCTATTGTCACCAAGCCACTGTAGTGTTGACCCACCGTCGCGTAGCTGCTGCTGTAAGTTTTCTTCATGCCTGGGCTGCGAAGCGAAGACGCAGAAAGGATGACGTTTATCGAATTCAAGAAATAAGGCGAAAACGACTTCTTCAACGCGTCTGGTCGACTGGATGGCGACGTATTCACCGCAAGAGATTGGCTGGTCATCATTGCAATCGCTCGCTTACAGTGCGATATTTCAACACCTGGAAACAGTTCCATGGCAAGCAACAAGCGCACTATGTCCAGCAAGAGCGAGCGGAAGCACTGCATAGTAAATTATGCTGCAGACAGAGCCTAGCAGGATGGAAAACGTACTACAAGGAGCGTCGAGAACACACTCAGCGACTACTCAAAGCGCAGGAACATCATCGTATACGCTTGATCCAGCGTGGGATTGTTGGTTTGTGGGATGCGGTGTATCAGAATACGCAGCACTCGCTGCGGGGTCATCAGCTTCGTCAAAACCTGCGTACATCTCTCAAGAAGCGGCACTTTCTTGCGTGGCAGGCATTGGTACATTCCCGAAAAGAGCTTGAAGAGCGAGTACAGCGTGTACAACACAGCCCAGGCTACTCTACGTCGATCTGCAATCCGAGTCGTCGAGCTTGGGGGCGGTGGGCATTGTATGTTTCTACGTGTCGGCAGCGTTCCCGTTGTGACCAGCATTTCCAGTTGCGTATGAAGCGTAAATTGTTGCTCGATTGGCATCGCCAGGCAAGTTTGGAGTCTCGTTTTCGTGCGTTTAACTCGCACAGGCGCAGAAGCAAACGTGAACTGTGCTTGGGCTTTTGGAAATCTCGAGTGGAAAAGTGGAAAAAGGTTGACGCCATCTGTAATCTTGCCGAAAGAGTTCATGAGCGGAAGCTCTGTACTCGAGTCGTTCGAGCTTGGCGTTGCTGGTCGGCATATCACCGTCGTGTTCATCTATGCGGTGAGACGGTACGATGTCAGCGTGAAGTAAAACTGCAGCAGACGGGGGTCTCTGAGTGGCGGAACATGTTTAACGCTCGCCGTCGTTTCTCTAAGATAAAACACACTCGACGACGCCAACTATTGCGGAAATGCTTTACGAGTTGGTGTAGGGACTCGATGCAACACAAGGCTTTCACTCGAAAGCTTACGTACTTCCACCAAGTTTACGGGAAGTACCCGGCTTCGTCCATTGTGTCGCGTTCTTGGTGCCGATGGCAGCACCGTTCGAACCAGGGCAAATACGTGAAGGCTCTTCATCAACAACACCGTCTCAAGCAGGCTAAACAGTGCTGGTCGCACTGGAAAGTGTTTCACGCCGCTTGCCAAACCCTTCGAGCGTGGCATCGAGCTGCACAAGCAACGGCAAGCTGTACCAACAGGTTCGGAATGCGCTGGCGTCGTTTTCGAGAGTTACGACAGCGCAGAATCCAAGCGCGGATGATGGATGAGTGGAAACGCTTGGTTGATCAGCGAAGGCGCCTGCAAGAGATGCAGTCCCTCTTGAAGCACAAGTTGAATCGCGAGGTGGAAGTAGCGACGTGGAGGGTAGAACAGGCAGCTCAACTTCGACTGAGTAGTTGGTTTCGAAAGTGGAAACTTGCTCACAACAAGAGCAGCAATCTTGCCAGGAAGTACTATCGTAATTGTCTGCTCCAGAAAATTGTACTCTCATGGTGGAAGACGACGATCCACTCGAAACAAGAGAAGGTCTTGATGGCAGCACAGGAGGCGATTGGCAAGCTTTCGTATTATCATCCTCAGCAACAAGTATACATGGCCCAAGCAAGGCGCACAGATAAGCAAAAGAAGGAGCGCAAGTTGCCAAAGAGGAAAGCGAAAGTCGCCTCAAAGGATGCATCGAGTGCTCGACTGGAGTCAATGCAAAAGATGCGGCGGATGCTGGATCCCACGGAATACGCGAGCTATTCAAGATTCTACCAAGAAAGTGTGAAAGAGGTATCACCTGTGAGACGCAACACTAGAACAGCTGAAACGCTATCTTCTTCGCGCACCTCAAAGGCTGCTGGTAGCCAGTTCTCCTCCGATATGGAATTCCGTCGACGAGTTCACGAAGATGATTCCTTCCACGATGAGAAACTGTCGCGTGAAGATGGAGGAGCTGGTGGTAAAGGCTCCGATACTGTCGTAAAAACAAAGGGTCAGCCTGTTGACAAACAGACTTTTCGTGGGGTTTCATCGACGGTTGTCAAGAGGGCGGCTATCTCCGATCAGACCCTTTCGATTGCCGATGTGCCATGCAATCAGCTGAGCGTTCCACCCGCAGACCTCCGTTGTAACTCTGAGAGTCGGGAATATTTCCGTCAGGATCACAAATGTGCTTCGCCTGAAAGCAGTGATGGTCTGCTTTCAAGGAGCACGAAGGTGCCGCTCGCGGAGCTTCCCCTCTTCGACGACGATGTAAGCATCGAAGCTGGCAAGCCAGATGATGTTGCTCACGCCGCTGCCGCAAGCCCACCAATCTGTTGGGTCCCAGATCCTCAACGCAAACCAAACCTTCACCACAAAAGTTCATTTGAACCAGAAGGAAGCACCCTTGAGTCACCGCACACAATGCACCGCGGAAGTCCCGATCCTCCTGCATTAGTTGTCAGCTCCCGTGACCAAGTTCACCCTGCAGCTACACCTACTATGTTCGAGCCGACACAGAGCTTGGTACCAGCCTCTGCAACGAACAGTGCTAGTCGTCAGCGTAAACCTCGAGTGACTAAGACTGCTCACAAGAAACGGATCAAAGTTGTTAGCTGCAGCAACAACGACGCGAGGCCTTTGACAGACATTTTGCAGCTAAATGACAGCAACGTTGCAGAGAGTATAGACGGCCACGCGGATGCTCAGTGGAATAACCCTGCTGACGATTTGTCCGCTCTCAAGGAGATTGTGGGCTACTACGTGGATAGCATCATGGCTCAAACGGGTAATACTGGATTCGACGAGGGAGTAGCGAAGCTGCGAGCGACGAGACTCCGCGTATGTTTCCGAATGGCTCGCGATTTGGCCCTTTTTCAGAACGATTTTTACATCGACGAGCTGCTGAAGGTGTACAATGCCAACTTCAAGGGCACGTTCGTCGGGCTGGACACTGATAAAAGGGAAGAGCGAAGGCGACTCGAGCACTTCCTCGAGCAGTTGGTCGATAATCATCCAGCGTATCGAAAGTATATCGACTTGAACCTTCGGCGAAGTTACCCACCATCTCCTGAACCATTGAGTGCGTTGAGCTGGTTAACCCAACAGCATTTGCGACCTCAAATTTTGCAGCAAAGGAGTGTTAGAGCTCGACCGAAGAGGCAACAAACCTACTGGATCTGGGAACCAATGCCCGTTGTCATGGACATGGCGCTGGAAAAGTTGCTTCCTGCCATCACAAAGTACATGCGAGTCCTCGGACAATTCTTCCTTCGTCAAGCTGTTCAGAGCTCGTCGGCATCGAATAAAGCGAGAGATTATCGGATGAGTAGCGCGGCAATCATCAGCCTCCTGAAGCAGGTTCGTGTTTTTCCACAGCTCTTTCACCGCCGGGAGCTCGAAAAAGCAGTACAAATGTCGTGTTGTTCATCTCCGGAAACCGAAGAGCTCAACTTTCCCGAATTCATTGAGGCTCTGGTGCGTTGTTCGTGTAAGCTTCGTTGGAGTGAGTTTGATGGCGGCAGTCATTCCAACAAGACGAACAGTGACGATACTGTGGTTGTCATCAAGTTCGTGATGCTCATATTCGCGATGGAGGGGCAGGGCTCCGTGCTGAAAAAACGGAGCGAGGACGTGAGTGCAATCCTTGGATTCTTGGGACAGCAGCAGAAGAAGAAGCAGGGCGAGAAGCTGTTTCGCTTTCGTAAAATGCTGGCGGATAACAAGCGACGAGCTCGGGATACAAGCTATCGTCAGTCTCCTTCGGTTTGGAATCAAGTGAGACTTCAGTTTTCTCCCAGGGCATCACCAACCAAGTCTCCTACCAGATCGCACGATACTTTGGACGAGTTAACTGAGTCTTGGGATGGCGGATCTCCGCGGCGCGTATCGACAGAGCCGTTTGTGTTTGATGCTCAGACAAACGAGCCGTTTGATCTTGAATCGCCTGCGTCACGGAGCGTTGAAGAGATGAGTGATCGACCCGATTGTTCCTCACAGAAAGAAGAGCATGGCCCTAGCAGTCTCGACAGCAGCAGAAACGGTGAAGCATGTTGCAATCAACAGCTCGCGGCTGGAGAAACACAGCCGACTCCCGTGATACAAGCTGTTGGTTTCTTGTCGACAGGATGCGCTGGGCCCTTGAAGCAAGATGCTGCTGCGTTGACGGATGTTGGTCGATCCGTGGAGACAGAGAACTCTGTTGGAGCTACACAAACTGACGTGGAGGGCGAAGAGCGCCGATCGTTGGCTGGATTGGTGGAGCCTCTGGAGAGAGACGAGTTTCTTCGAGAGATACTGGACAGTATCGGGGACGTCGAACTGCTGCTCAGCCAGTCTCAGTTCCGTGGCAGCAACTACTCCAGACAAGGTGAGGTTCTTTCCTGATAAGCAACGTGCTGAACTTACATCTTTTTGCTTGAACCAGGAAAACGAACTTCCCAGGCGACGCTCACAAGCCATTCTGGCGTGCCAACGCATGTGATTCCATCTCTCACGGACCTGGCTGGAGATAGACTGGTGTCCGTCTCGAATGACACGCAAACTCGGGCAAGCCACGATGAGATTCAAGTTCAAGATCCCATGCTCAACTACCTCACAGATATTGAGCGCTTTACTGAAAGCCCAGATCAGGATAGCCTGCTATCAATTGCAGACATGACAGGGCTGCCGTTTGATGAGGCCGAGGAGAGCAACTTTGCCTCGACGCCACAAGAAGGGTTATCCACCGCAGAAGTTGCTGGAAACACGAAATCTCAGTCAGCCATACACGACGGGGAAGCGGAAGGAAATACGATAAAGTAAGCGGCTTATTCAAGACGAACTGACGGAGATCAAAAGCATCGACAGATCTCCTTGGCTGCATGCACGATGGATGACGACACTGAGCTCGAGCTACAAATACTCAGAATCCACGTCGTCGAAGTACGGGTGACGCAGCGCCTCTTTCGCGCTGATTCTAGTCGATGGATCGTAGCGCAGCATGGCCTTCGAATATCAAAGCGAAACGTTAGCACTGGGCATCAACAAGCCTCTGCGGTGCGCGTACCTCCAGCAAGTTCAGGCCACTCTCGTCCAGCTGCGGGAAGAGCTCTCGCGTATCTTTCCTTTTCCACTTGGGGAACGTCGGCGCGTAGTCGCGCAGCTTCGTGACTCCCGGCCACATCGTCTCGTTGGGCGTGCCAAAAGTCCTGATTAACCACAAACCCAGGTCAGAGGTCAGCAACCTCAAAGAGGAACCTGCAGTAAATAAGGACACAATCCGCACATGAAGATTCGGTAGAGCTGGTCGATCTCCGAGTCGCCAGCGAAGAGCGGCTTCTTGGAGACCATCTCGGCGAAGATGACGCCGACGGACCAAATGTCCACCGGGGGCGAGTAGACCTCTTGACCGAGCAGGATCTCGGGCGCGCGGTACCACAACGTGACCACCTCGTGGGTGTATTTCTTGATGGGGAGACTGAAGGCGCGCGCCAATCCAAAGTCCGCGATCTTGAGCTCACCCGTATTGTTCACCAGCAGGTTCTGCGGCTTCAGGTCACTGCAACAATAATAAAACCTCAAATCAGCATCCTCCTTGCATAAAACCCGATAAACTTTGCAATCCGCACCGATGCATGATGCCGCGCGAGTGCGAGAAGGCGAGGCCCTTGAGCAGCTGGTACAGGAAGCTCTGCAGCAACACACCGACGTCAGTCACGCAGTCTTTCTCCTCTCAATAGGAGAACTCGGCTATTGACCTTGATCTGGGTCGGCTCGATCTTGCCGAGCTTGTGCTCCATGAAGCGCTTGAGGTCCTTGTCCATAAACTCGAACACGAGGAAGAGCTTACCGTCCTCCTGCAGGCAGTCCAGCAGACTGCAATGGGTACTTGGAGTCAGCGCTATTGTATTGTCTACCCTAATGTATTGATTGTTGCCGTACCTGACGATGTTGGGGTGCTCCAGCTCCCGAAGCACCGAGATCTCGCGCAACGCCGTGCTGGGGATGCCATCGTCCTCGGTCTCGAGGCGGATGCGCTTGAGCGCCACCACCTTCTTGGTCTTGAGGTCCAGTGACTTGTACACCACGCCGTACGTGCCCTCGCCGATGGAGCCGCCCTTCTCGATGCGCTGGTATCGCTCCATGGTGGCAATGAGATTTGAGTGAAAAAGGTAACGTTGGCGTTCCCGCGCTTTTTTGCTTTGAGCGGAATAGGAGCGCTGTACTGTGATAACTCGAGTAAGTACGTACTTGACACTGTCATGAATCGGAAATGGACTAGAGCAATGTATAGGCAGTAGAGCGAGGGAGTGCTCGTCTAATCATGTGATGACGAGCGTTGCTTACCGGCCCACCTTGCAGAATGGCACATTTTTAGCAAACATTCGACCTTATGGGAAGCACCAAACAGACTAAATTAACGTTGTAAGATAACACCTCCTATTTAAAGCTTGCAACCAGCTGCAGTGAAATGAAGCTAAAAAAAAAAAAACGTACGATGGAGGATCAGAAGCAATGAAGTGTTTGTCACCGTAGTAGCTAACTTGAAGCCGCTTCCAAGCGTGGAGACGATTTGATTCCTTCATCCATTGCATGCCACTTGTGCGATCGTGAGGAAACAAGTACCAATATCGGTGACTGTCCATTCGCTTTACGGCAGGAAAAAATGACAGATATATACTTTCTAGGCATTGTAATGCCGTGCTAAGAAACCAAGCTGAAATAGGCATACATGCCTATTTTAAAACCTATGTTAATGTATAAAAGGCTCAATCCTATTTAAAGGGAGATGAGCACCATGCGCATAGCACGGACATCAATGACTGGTGATCGAAAATGGTCGTGGAGCTTCGCTACACGTATTTACCATGTGCATCGTGCTGCACGCACTCCAGTCGTCCGCAAATAGTGATTAGGTCAGAGCGGGAATTGGTCGGGTATTGAAGCGGCAGCTGAGTGTAGGTCAACGGCGGCTCCGAACCTGTGCAGAACACATACTCTGCGGCTGAACCTCTTCTTCTGGCGCTGATTAAACCACTTTTGTATGAGTTTAACACCTTCCATAAACTGTTCCCTCCTTGAATCCGATCGCATTCCGCTCGCTGCGCATCCGCTTTGTCGGCGCCGCGTTCTTCGCCTACGCTCGCATTTCCCAAAACGCCGCAGAGGCCCCCTCCCCCCCTTTACACAGGAAGCAGCTCAGAAAAGCATACGAACAAGGGAGACTATGTCTTTCTAAGTTGGTGTTGTTTTTCGCGTGGTGGTCAAGATGATGTCTTGAAGATCGGTCCCAGCTCCTCCCGTCCGTACTCAGCAATGAAAATGGACTAAGAGAAGATTGGCAACGCGTTTGAAAACAAACGGAACGTTAGAAATGATGGCAACGTAGCACGGAGTTAGAAGGATGGTTCCCCGGAATGAAGAACTGAAGACAAGAGAAGAAGAAGCAACAAGGAGATTAGTGAACAAGTGATCAACCCAAGTACAACAAGAAGAAGAAACAAGAGATACATGCTGCGTGACTCGGAAGAAGCGACGGCGTGGCTGCGCATGGCCGACCCCGTGAAGAACTGGAGTGACTGGCAGCTGGCGCTGGATAAACCGAGCTTGCTCAGCAGCGGCGCCATCAAGACGGTGGAGCTCGTGGACAAGGCGGACGATGGCAAGCTGGCCCACGACGTGGACGACCTGTCGGTGATCTTCGAGGGCCTCGTGGACGGAGCGGATATCCCGCTCCCCTGCGACGCCCTGCAGGAGACTGCCGCCAGCGTCCAGGACATGGGTGCGGACTGGATCGACAGTCTGGACGACGACGTGGTGAACGTGAACGAACTTTCGGCCGCGTTCGACATGCTGGTGGCAGAGCAGGAGACGGAACAGGACGACGACGAGGAGATGGAGGAAGCTGGCAGTGTTGACGAGGCCAGCGACATTATCAAGATCGTCCCGTCCGCCCCGGTGTGGGCCCCCATGGCCCCGCTGGACCCTCGCTCCTGCATCCGCACACCACTGTTCCAGAACCTGGACTCGCGAATCCCGCGCATCCAGTTGCCCAGGATGGACCTGTCGTTCTCGCCCTACGACGCGGCTGTAAAGGTTGTGGCTGGCGCCTCTGGTGTCAGCCGCGCGGCGCAGTCGATGTCGCCGAAGAGCGAGAAGGCCAAGGTGGCCACGTACCAGCACGACCCCAAGACGTGCTGGATCTGCAAGAGTTCCAAGACCCCCGAGAAGAAGCGCGCGCTGCACCGCTACCATGAGAAGCGGACGCGCCGCAACTGGAAACGGGGTCCTCGGTACACTGGACGCAGCAACGTGGCCACGTCGAGGGTGCGCAACGGCGGCCGGTTCATATGCACGACGCGGTGGATCTGATTTTCTTCTAGAGCCCTACGGGGCTCGTTTCATTTGGTTTGATTTTTTTCTGCTATTTCCTTTACCTGGAGCTTCTCTCCAAACAGTTTTTTTTCTTGGTTGGTTTAGCCAATCCTTTATAATGCAAGTAATGCAGAGGCATCGTTTTCAGACAGCGGCAGGAGTTTAGTCTTAATCCTATTCGAGCATACCGTTTGTCCTAATAAATCCGTCGCTGTGTCCGGAGTCTGGACTGGCTGAACAGGATGCGCGTCCTCTTCGTCCACAATCTGGCTTCGCCGCCAGAATTGGTGTACGCCACACCAGGTATCTGAAACGCGGGTTGAGAATAAAGAAGACAAGCACCACGTACAATGGTGAGGAGGTCCGCTCCGCCGCGGCGAGAGGGCTCAATTGCCCCCCCCCCTCCCCAGTCCCCTTGCTATATGTGCACATAAAGCTGACGTTATTTCTGTCTCGCCGCTTCAGTCGAGCAGATTCCTGAACGACAAGAAGAAGAAAAAGCTCCAGGCGTTCAAAAGCACGACCAACGCCAAGTACGTGGCCAGCAGTGGAGACGTAACCTCTCTTTACAGCTGACTAGGTGCTGCCGCCACAGGTGGGCCTGGTTTTTATTGGTACTAACAGTCTCGTGATGGCAGTGACTCGATGGCCAAGTCGTATCTGGAGAAGTTCAGCTGGGACTTGATGCGCGCCGTGGACGAGTTTTACGCCAGCGGGGGCGAGAGTCTCACGCCTGTGTGAGTATGAGCTGATGGTGGTGCATTGAAGTGACGTTGTCTCACGGGGATCCAATTCTTCTTGTCAATCAGCAAAAAGTCGACGATCTCCATTGACGCAGTGAACACGTGGTTCGATAGCTACATAGGTGGGAATATTGTCGTTGTTATTGTTGTTGCTGCAGTGAATGTTCTGATGGATGAATATCATGCTGTGTTTTGCAGACCCTGACGACGACGAGGACACTATCAACGAGGAGGGCATCCTCAAGTTCTGCGAGGATATCGGCGTGGACCCGCAGGACCTGGTGGTGCTGGTGATCGCGTGGAAGATGGAGGCGGCCTACATGTGTGCGTTCACGCGCAAGGAGTGGCAGAAGGGCATGCAGGAGATGGACTGCGACTCTGCCGCCAAGCTCAAGGCCAAGCTGCCGCAGCTGCGCGGGGCCATCGCGAGCGAGGACGAGTTCAAGAAGTTCTACTCCTTCTGCTTCGGGTTCTCCAAGGAGCCCGGCCAGAAGAGCCTGAGCATAGACATCGCCGTGGCCATGTGGGAGCTGCTGCTCTTCTCGCGCTTCGAGACGCTGGCGGCGAGCTGGCTGGCCTTCCTGGCCGAGAAGAAGCCCGTCAAGGGCGTGACGCGCGACACGTGGGACCTTCTCCTCGACTTCTTCGTCAAGGTGCGCGAGTCGTACGACAGGTACGACGAGAACGAGGCCTGGCCTGTGCTCATCGACGACTACATGATGTGGATAGACAGCAGAAAGAAGTAAGCGTGACACGAACAGCGAAAAAAGCATCCGGTTAATACGTCCGGATAACTCGAGCATACCTGAATCTGGTGTATCGTACATTATCATCAAGGAAACAAAGATTATCATTTTTGTTCCTTTGTCGGGCGTCATCACGAAGCTTGGGTGAATCCTCGCGCCAGGGGGCTCAGTGAACAAGCCACCACGATGGAGACGCAACCCTTTGACCCGGAGACGCTGCCGGAGCGCATGTTCCTGCCCAAGGACTTCGTACAGCAGTACAAACAGCAGTTGAATGAGCTTCTAAGACGCGTGGAGCGGCTGCTGGAGCAGGAGGACAATCTAGAGACGGACGGAGACGCGCACGATGTGGTCTGGCATGACGAGCACCTCGTGGTGCTGCCCAGTCAGACGGTTTGGCGTAATTTATGCGCATTACAAGACTGTCGCGCCCTGCTGGGTGGCGCGGCGGAGCTGCTGCAGGTCAAGATGAAGGAGAGTGTGCAGCTAGTGGCCGAAGACCCACATGCTTTGGAGATACTAGAACGCACGCAGAGCAGCTCGTCTATCCTCGAGTACAGTTCGGACGACGTGGACGAAGCTACGGACGACGAAGTGGACGCTGCTTTCCAGGATGTGCATCCTGTGAGAGGCCGCAAAGCTGCGGTGGCACTCAATAACGACGTGACAGAGCGGGTGCAGAACGCACTGGGAGATGAAGCGGAGTTTGAGGCTTTCAAGGCCCACGCGCTGCAGTACGGCATGGCCAACGAGTCTGCTGAGAACTTCTACGCCTATCTGTCACAGCACATCCCGGCGCCGGTCCTGGATTCCGTCGTGGTGGACTTTGCCAGGCTATTGCCGCAAGCGACGCTGCGGGTGCCGCTTCTCAAGGCGCACTATGACCACATGAAGAACGAGCTGGCGAGACCCAGCATCGCTAAGTTCCGGAACAAAAGCTACAGCGAAGCTCTGACGTCAAGATCCTCCACGTCTTCGAGTGAGTATGATGGTGAACTGCTTGCTGTGTAATTGAGTGTTCACGGACTGTGTGTACGGTGACAGGTATCGATGAAGCGGTCAGCAGCGACGAGGAAGACGAGGAGTATCCTTCAACGGTACTTACTACTGCAAATGGGTATACTTTCGAGGACAGGTGCTGAAAAAAGTGGTGCTTTTGTTGTGTATAGCTTCGACTGCGTAGTTTCAACCACCTCGTGTTTGTTATCCATGGCATTGGGCAACACATCGATTTCCGCGATGGAGAATTCAAGTCGTGGAACGGCGAGACGGGCGTGGAAGGTGGCAACCACGCATTCCGAGACATTTTCAGGTCAATGCTGGAAACGACCTTCCAAGATATTCCGCTAGCGCTGGAAATGCAGTCGATCGAGTGGCACGAAGACCTCCACGAGCCGACTGGCCTGGACAACATTTTCGACCTGATCTCCCCCGAGGGATCGTCATCGTACGTAGCTATTCGTTGGCCTCGCTTACGTTGTGTAGACGTTTTCTTGTGCTAAGTCTAATGATGGGTGGTTTCGTTGCACGTCCGACGTGTAGCATTCGCCAATTCAACAAGGAGACGTTCATGGACGTTCTCTATTATCTATCTCCGCGGTATGGCCAGCTGATCGTGGACTCGGTCACTCAGCAACTCAACGACAAGTATCGCATCTTTATGAACGAGCATCCAGGTGCGTTCAAGCATGGCAGCTTGTCGACTGGCACTTTGAGAAGGCTCTGCTAACTGCGCTTTGTTGTGGTCAGGCTGGGATGGCAAGGTGTCGCTCTTTGCGCACTCACTAGGCTCTATGATCGCGTACGATGTCCTGACGCACAAGCCGGGAGAGATTGGCAAAAATGGCGTGCGCTTCCCTGGCCTTGACTTCGAGATCGACAACTTCTTTGGAGTCGGGTAAGTCGCGATGGATGTCGCTTTTGAGACGTGGTCGGTTGGTAGCTTACCTGTCATTGCGACAGCTCTCCTGTGGGAGTGATGGTATTAGCCAGGGGAGACCTCAACATTAAGGACGGGGAATTTACTCCCGGGATCAAGATGCCCAACTGCCGACGCTATTTCAACGTCTACCACCCGATCGACCCCATCGCGTACCGCATTGAGCCACTGATCAAGCAAGAAATGCACGATAAAGAACCAGTGCAGTTGATGCAGGTGAGAGGCTGCTAGCAACCGTTTGATGTTGGTATGGGGCTAACTTACTGTCCTGCTTCAATGAGCAGTACAGCGCAGTGAAAGAGCACAACTTCGGTCAGTTGCAGGAGGCGTGGGAAAGTTTAACCGGCCCCGTGCACGGGTTTCTGTACCGGCACGACTACATGATGCGGCGTCGGAAGCGCGAGCAGGGAATGATGGAAGTCGCGTTTGCGGCCGCCTCCCACTCGTCGTATTGGATGAGCGATGACGTGGTGCTATTCACCTTGATGCAGCTCTGTCAGCCTGTCGTCGACATCTTGCACCGATATATGAGCGCCCGGGTGCCTCTACCCAAGCTCATGAGGAACATCGTGGAGCTCACGCCGCATACGAAGGTGCTTCTGTCGGCGACAGCGCTTGTCCGCGACCGATGCACGGGGCTTTCACGGGAGCAGATTGTCTTGATCGACAAGGACCGTCTGTTCTTCCTGTCCCGACTCAGTGAGGTTGCCTGTCGTCGAAAGTGGCGAATCAAACTGACCGCCATGACGAAAGCCGTGTTTGGCGACGATTCTTTTATGATGAAGATCGTGCCAAGCGAGGCTGCTGCTGCTACACCCGAGCCTGGCACCCCGCCAACTTCAAGCAACGCCGTGCAGCCCGGCGTGCACATTTTTAAGGCTCCCTCGACGCCAGTTCGTAACACGTGGATGGATGCCATCAACCAGGCAATCGTCCAAGCTGGCAGCACTGTCGCGGAGGAATCACTAGCGGACGAGGTTCCTCGGGATCCCGCCAACCTCGTTGACCTCCCATCTGGAAAGAGTATCGACTATTTCAACGCTATCAAGGCTGGCTTCCTCAAAGAAAAGACTGCAAACGGGTGGTACGACTCGTGGAATGAGCGCTGGCTCGTCCTTCAAGAGGAGCACTTGTCGTGCTACGAGAACTCGCCCAAGCTGGACTTCGTTGGCCAGTTCCCACTTCGGAAGACGAAGGCGTTCTGCTACGAGCGGGAGTACCTCATCCGAGTCGTCGCTCGTCGCGGAGCTGCAGTCGAGATGCGAGTGCAGAACCAAGAGTCATTTAACCGCTGGGTGGAAGTCTTTGAGCGAATCCCCACGGTTGAGATCTTCCGCCACGAGGATTTACTGGAGAACAGTCCTTCATCTGTGTTGATCATGACGGAAAGCAGTCGAGGGGGGTTTGCTGGCGTCGCCAAGGCGGAAAAGCCGGGCGAATGGCTTCAAACGAAGATCGAGGGCTACCAGATCAAAGTGGACGAGAACGACCAAGAGTACGTCGCTTTCGTCATCCAAGTGGCGTCCTCCACAGCAGGCACTAGCATTGTGCAACGGCGTTACTCGGAGTTTGCCAAGCTGCATCGTCAGCTGCGGAAAATGTTCCAGCACGAGCAGATCCCAGGGATTCCAGGCACGAGGATGTGGAACAAGTTCGAGCCCAACTACTTGAAGCAGAAGGCCATCGGACTCCATGGCTATTTGAACGAGGTGTGCAAGCGGTGCGCTAACACGCGGGCACAGCCGTTGCTGCTCGAGTTTCTGGAACTAGCGCCGCCTGAGCCGTCAGAGCCCAAGAACTCCCCAGAGGGAGAGAAGACGGACGACAAGTGAGGAAGCAGAGATTGATGAAAGCAATTGATGGATGGAATCAGCGGTGTCGGTTTGTATTCGAGCTCTAGAATCGTAACTAATCGACTTGTTGCTCGCAGCTAACCCTCGAGGATGGCGAACGACGCACAGAGGGGACTGGATTCCACCTTGTCGTCGTAGACGTTGCACTCCGTGTCCGACTTCACAGCCACAACGTAGTCCCCTGCTTCAGCGACGCGGTGGAATCCAGCGCCGATCTGAGGATCGAACACGCCCCAGTCTTCACGAGTGAGCGGGAAGGAAACCTTCTGGGTCTCGCCCGGTTGCAAGTGGATCTTGGTGAACTTCTTGAGCTGCTTGGCTTCCGGCACGGAGATCGCACGGAACGGCTGGATGAGGAACAGCATGACGGTCTCCTTTCCAGCCACCGAGCCCGAGTTGGTGACGTCGACGCTCACTTCCAGCGAGGCGTCGTCGGTGTTCGGCACTGCAGTCTTGCTCAGCGACACAGCGCCGTACTCGAACGTCGTGTAGCTCAGCCCGTGCCCGAAGTTCCACTCCATCTCGCAAGGTTTCTCGTCGCGGCATCGCGTGTCGACAGGATGGTTGTACTGGATGGCGATGGAGGCAGGCGTCTTCGGGTACGTGATGGGGAGTCGGCCGCTGGGGTTCACGCGGCCGAAGAGAATCTCAGCCAGCGCCTGGCCACCGAGTTCACCGGGGAGCATCGCGTACACCACGGCGTGAGCGACTTGAGCAAGGCCTTGCAGGAGGCGAGGCCGGCCTTGCACTAGAACCAGGATCACCTTCGTGCCCGTGGAAGCGATTTCGCGAACGTACTCGACTTGGCCGAGTGGCAGGTTCAAGTCCTCGATATCGCCAGGTTTCTCCGCGTACGCCGCTTCTCCGATGGCAATGATCGTGTAGCTGGACTGTGCAGCTCTGCGTTTGGACTCGTCCAAGTCAGCCGACGAGTAGGAACCGTTGGGGTCGAGTCCATTGGCGTAGTGGAGAGATCCGGAGCTCGAGTTCAGCACGTTCGCAATCCCTTGTCGGAGCGAGATGCCGTTGGTGAAGAAACTGTTCCCCGACACCCCTTGCCAGCGAAGAGACCATCCACCGCAGAGAAGCCCCACGTTGTCCGCCGAGTGGCCCGTCAAGAACACGTCGCTGTCCACACTCAGCGGAAGAAGGCCATCTTCGTTTTTAAGAAGAACGATGGATTCTCGAGCGAGTTCCAGAGCGGCCTGGCGACTCTCGTTCTGTCCCACCAGCGCAACGTCGTCTGCTGTTCCTGGGAGAGCGTTTTCGTACAGTCCGAGCTTTACCTTCGTCGTGAGGATGCGGCGCACAGAGTCCTTGACGCGCTCCAGCAGCGCCGGGTTTGCTTGCACCGTCACGCGGGCCATGTCGATGAAGGACGTGTTGTACGGCACCATGCTCATGTCCAGCGGCGCGTTGGTCAGCGCCATTCGAACGGCGTCCTGGTCCGTCTTCGCAACTCGGTGCCACACGTAAAGGTTGTGGATCTCGGCGTAGTCAGTGACGATGAGGCCCTGGAAGCCCATGTCGTGGCGCACCAGATCGCGCAGAATCTTCGTGTTGGCAACGACGGGAACTCCGTTGACGGAGATGTAGCTCTCCATTGCAGTCATGGCTCCAGCTTTGATGGCAGCCAAGAAGGACGGCGCGAAGTGATTGAGCAGCTCGAAGTCGGAGATCGTGACGCCGGCCCTGTCATGTCCGGTGGGCGACTTGGAGTAGCCGATGAGGTGCTTCATACACGCCGCGGTAGTGCCGTTGCTTTGGATGCCTCGGACGATCGCGTCGGCCATGACAGAAACCAGGTGAGGGTCTTCGCCGAAGGTCTCAAACGTTCTCGCCCAGAGCGGATTCTGCGAGATCTCGAGGATAGGCGAGAAGAGCCACGGGATGCCGGCCGCTCCGGTGTCGCGAGCGGTGATCCGACCTTGCGCGTACACCAGGTCGGGGTTGAAACTCGCGCCGCTGTTGATCTGCTGCGGAAAGATGACGGCTCCGCTGACGTAATTGGCGCCGTGCACCGAGTCGAGCCCGTAGAGGATCGGGTGACTGCCGTGGCTCGCGTAGATGTCTTGGATCTCGGTGAGCAGCTCGCGCCACTCGCGTGGGGAGAAGTTGTGGGTCGAGTTGGGGCTCGTGTCGTTCAACTCGGCGCCGGGAGTGTTCAGGTACGAGCCGACGTTGAGCGCGGCGTGCTCATGGACGACAGCGCGATTCAACGTGCGGTTCGGAAGCAGGATGGTGCTCACATCCAGCTGCGCCATTTGCCCAAGCAGGGCGCTCAAGTCCTGAAAAGTGTCAAAGATGGACGTCAGTAAAAGGTAACAAGCCAAACTTTTCGGTTAGAAGAGTTCCTACCATCGCTGAAAGCAGCTCGTCGACGCGTTCATGCACGCGTTCGTTGGCGTCCACGTTGTTTGCAGCAGTCAGCGTAGCAAACGCGCCTAGGTAAGCCAGACCGAAGGCTACCAGCCGCGTCATTCTCTTCTCGTAGTTTTGTTGTGTCGGTCGCTGCTGGGTCTGCTGAAGCAAGTTCGAAAGTGAGCCTCGAGAACTTGAGCTCCTTTCATCGAGAGCATTGGTGGTCGGCTCTCTCGGAATCGCTCACTCTCTTTCGTCTTACATGAACGCGATCTGAGTCTGTGCAAGCGTCAGATCTATCACCGAAACAGCCAAAGCACGCCTGTGTCTTGAACTTTCGCAGCGACGTCCGACAATCTCGGCGTGGCGCGCTGCTAGCTGAACCTGAGTAGAACTGATATGGAATCAGGGCAAGTACGACGAAACACTTGCAACCGTCCAGCAAGGAGCACTCGAACACGAACTACTACTCGATCTCATAAAGCATGCATATCTCTTAGAACCAGATCGCACTTTTTGTAGTATTACTCAGAAAGCAAACCCGATTATGTTGCAAATTTTACAGTACTGGAGAACTGATATTGTCGATTCTTATTGAAATTTCCATCGGCGGTTGGTTGAATCGCCGGATCCAAACAGCCGAGCAATCGCCGCAATAGTGAAATCAAGATAAAATGATAGTCGTAGGGATAGGTTAATCTTCAACAAAGGGGATAGGTTTATCTCAAACCATTTTGACCAAGCAGAAGCTTTGGGAAACCGCCGCCGAATCGCCGGGACTAAGAAATTTTGGTCGGAATTCACAATAAAGCACACATTGCCGTGCGTGAACGCGTTCCACCTGCTCACTACCTGCTCATTTCAGAGTTTGCATCGGTTGCATGGCGATCAAAGGAAGGCCTCGTAAAAACGGAGCTGGATCTCGTCCGAAGCATTACAAGCGAGCTGCTGTCTCCTACGACTACAAACTGCGAGTGCTTAAATACTTGGATACGTCGACTATGGCTAACACAGTGTGACTGCTTCGGGCTGTCTGGGGTCACGCCGCTGAGCTGTAGCGCTGTGTCCGACTGACAGCACGCCCTATTTCATTTTCAATATAAACCAACACTTACAGGCAAACATGCGCCCAATATCGTGTCTTGCTCGCTGCCGTTGAGTTCGTCCTGGAGGTCGGGGTCGTTCGTCCACAACGCCCGCCCTCACTTCGACCAGGTCTGCTTAGCTCAGCAGATTCGATTGTGATCTTGACCCACGCGAGCGCGCTACCGCTTCGCCGCTTCGGCCTTCGCCAGCGTTCGTTGCGGGCGCGCT
This sequence comes from Phytophthora pinifolia, assembly GCA_000500225.2. Lineage (NCBI taxonomy): Eukaryota > Oomycota > Peronosporomycetes > Peronosporales > Peronosporaceae > Phytophthora > Phytophthora pinifolia. Next base: position 3,167 of record AWVW02057296.1, on the reverse strand, counting down.
ACCACCCATCTTGCCAGCGTTCCATCCACCTCCTCGATCCCACTCACAACCCACTGACCAGCGGTCTCTGCTGTCAGCGATCTTCCCGTCCATCCTGACGCTTCCAGATCCGCTGCAGCTGCCCGTGGGCGCACTTGGTTACAATAGTATACAAGTTTTCTCCAGGAATCAGTTCTGAACAAGCGAAGTCCAGGTCTACGCCTGGAAGAAGGTGAGGGAGGTGATCGAGACAAAATACAGCAACGGAGCCGCTTTCACCATCGCGATCGTCGCGTTGGCTTGGGCACGACACTTCCGAGGAGGCTGAAGAGCAGCTAGTACGCTGGATAAACCGACGGGGTCCCGGTGACAACCATGATGCTCATGTTTCAAGCTCGAGAAGTCTATAGATGCAGTGACTGCTTTTGCAGCTACTTGGAGCTGGAGATAGTATTTTCTCCGCCGCCACCGGCTGTCCATCCACCGCCGCACTCGTGAGGGTCAGACGACGCCTGCTGATACTGCGATGAAACCTGAGGAGTTCAGCAATGACGTCCGAGCCAAGTTGGTGTGGGTTGGATTTACAATGCTGACCAGACAGGTGCTGTGTTTTTAATCTAGGAGATGCATCACTAACGCTTCGAGTAACGTACCATCGCGCACGATCACCAGCCGCGGTGCCAAGACGGTGTGGATGAAGTGCGCAGGCAAGAAGAAAGAACGCGCTGCTGTAATGCTACTAGCGGCAGGTACGGATCCGTTTATCAAGACCAAGCCGTCTATCAACCCCGAAACAGCGCGCGTGAACCTGACTGTCCGTCACGGATTTGGACGCAGACTAGAAGATGCTCAAGGGGCCACAACAAGGCGCTCGCTTCTACACCAACGGTGCAGGTTGGTGGAACATTGAGCTCTCCATCGAAGTTTTGGATTGGCATTTTGGCCATCGAGCCAATATGCATTCCTGCTTTGGGACGACCTAGCGAAATGATGTGAAGATCTTTGCTCGGCTCATCAATGTGCACCTCATGAAAGTTCCACCTTGGTACACGTATGCGTGCCAGCCTGCCGATGTCGCTTGTAATCAACTGCTCAAGAAAGTTCCACCTTGGTACACGTATGCGTGCCAGCCTGCCGATGTCGCTTGTAATCAACTGCTCAAGAATCATTTGCGAAAGGAATGGCTTGTATGTTTATTATCACTAGTTAGAGCTGCTGGGGTGGCCTTCAAGATGGCGGGTCCGGAAGCGCCGCGACATCATCAGCTGGATCAAGAGGGCGCGGGTCTCCCTCTCAAGCACAACCATCACCGCAGGACCGACCTCTGCGATTCCACCGTACCCAACTTAGTGCCAGCGCCCGACACGGGAAATGGAGCGAGCTGATCGCGATCCTACAACAGTACCGCGTGTCAACAGTGAGCATCGATCCCTCGAAGGACACCGAGGCAGCGGACGCCGACGATGACTTTGTCTCTATAGTGTAGCTTGTCCATAACGAAGAATAAACTGCCGAGAGGAATCGAACCTCTATCCTCCCACAAGGGGCGGTTATCGCGGCGACGATTATCTGTACGTATATCGAGTAAGTAGGAGCTTATGAGCAGAGTAGCAAATACTCAGTTTAACTCTATCCCGAAAGTGCACAAGTCGTTTGGTACTCGGTACCAGGAAACGATAGGAAGGCCAGGCCCTCCAACAATTACAACAAAGACGTCAGGCGTCTGTTGTGGCTGGCGCATTGACGCTTCCTCTAATGCAAAGGTGCGTATGACCTCCGTCACACCTTGCACACCTGGTAGCACTTGTAGTTAATTTCGCGACCGGCGCGGTATCTACAATCAAGATCTCTCCGAGTATGGATGACTTAGGGAAGGCTGCCGTCCCAGCAGGACTTTCCTCATCTCTCAGACGCCCACTGGGTCACTCTGGATAAGATGGTCCGCCTGCAGCTTTCACTAGATTCCCGGTTTACCTGCGGAGCAGCAAAGGGCGCGCGTGGAACGCTTCGACAAGCACGAGTCGTCGCTGAGAGCGCTGCTGCGCAAGAAGCTGCTCGTGCCGCGATGCGAGTTGAAGTGCAGAGTACGGCGCGAACTCGACGGGTTCCGCTCCGTTCGCTCCGCGACAAGGCAGTACTGAGCCGGTCAAGATGTCTGTACCGACGTTCGACGGCAAGGAGTCCGACGGTCTTGTCTTCTGGATTCGTGAGATCGAGATAGCGCTTAGCGATGTGTGGATCTACACATATCGACGGAAGATATGTCCTGTATGAAAGATAAGGCCTGTCCCACTCTTGTCAAGCCCGCGGGGCTTTTTAATATACAAACTATTTTAGCCAATCAGAAATGACTTTCAAACGAATGGCGCGCTGCGACTGACGTCGTCATTTAGCGATGGAATGTGGAATCGGGGAATGCCCACGGCCCCTCACGATGCGCTCCTGCGCTGTATGTGATGGACCATCTCATCATTTGTGCTCAAATGAAGCTCTAGATATTTTTGGAGCTGACCCAGAGCCTGATTTATGTTTTTGCTCCCTTTTGTGCTACTTCGAGTACTCTAAAGCTGAAAAGCCAACTAAAAGTAGCGAGGAAGCACAGCAGCATCGCAGAATCTACACCTACAAGTTCAAGCGTGAAGTACTGCAAGATCTCTACCTACGCAGCTGAACAAAAGCACGGGGTGCCTCGTAGGACTATTCGCAATTGGAAGAAAAATAAGGAGGCCATTTTTGCGTTTGAGGGCTCAGAAAAGTGTCGGGCGGCACGGCCAGGAAGGTCCGAGATCATTCCATTCGCCGCTGATCTCGCGACATTCATGGAGGACCTTCGCCGGCAAGAAAAGTAAGTTTCTGGTTGATTGTCTTGAATTTGTGCTAATTGTGCGTGGTTTTAGGTGCTTTGTACCGTAAATATGATCCGGTTCATCAAGGTAGAGCATGTTCAGTGGCTGAACGAGTATATGGCTCGGAATAAGTCTCCGTACGATGCTCTGGTCAAGCTGCTCCAACGTTTCGCAAAGCGCCACGGTTATTCACGTAGAACCCCCCCCCCCACAATGCTTTGGTTTGTTTGTATTTTACCCTTACATGTTTGCCGAAAGTTCACTTTTTTTCTTTCTTTCTGTCCATATTTTTAGATGCCGTCTCCTGAGCTGCTGAAAATTCGCGACGAATTTAGCAGTAAA
>KV737485.1:0-23219 GCA_000500225.2 Phytophthora pinifolia | reverse complement strand
GACCAGCTCGGCTATTGTTGTGCTTGCCGCCTAAGGATCCACATCTGACGGATTTCTGTGTGCTGCTATACCACACAGCGCGACATCTATCCTCCTGCACTGCTGGATTATCTGCTCGACCTCCCCTCCTATAGCCTCAGCGCCTCCGTCCACGCAGTCAGTCAGAATGCGGCCTGTAATCGCCAATATTGCTTGAGGTAGGCGACCCAGCTTTAGCGAGAAAATCTCCTCCTCCAGAGTGCCTTTCCCGGCTCCAGCCGCCTGCCAGCCTAGTAGCAGTACCTTCCTCATTTGTCTCGCCGCCGGGCAGGCCCAGAAGACATGGTGTAGGTCCACCCTCGCCTCCTTGGTGCACTGTCCGTGTGGGCAGTGAAAACCTGCAGTGACTGGATCATATGTCGATATAGCATGATGCTTGACTCGCAAGAGCACCTGCTCTCCCCACGGTGTTAGTCCCACCACCTTTCGGATATCCTGCCAGTGGAGCTTTTCCAAGCCCGCTGCCGCCAGCTCGCTATGCCGAGCCCATTTGCGGTTGGCCTGCTGTAAGACCCCTCTCGCCTTGTTGTGATCTCGCCTGCTCAACTGGGCTTTCAAGCGTTTTCTGGTGACCGCCCCTCTGCGGGTGCCGACACGCAGGCTCACCAGACGAGCTAATTTGGGATGTGGTTGAGCAAACAGGCCCTTGGCTGCAGGTCCTCCCAGACGCTGTAGGCATTTCTCCAGCTCCATGTGAGACAAGATTGGGTCCCCTTCGGCCACAATGCTTTCGGCCCTCACTCCCCTTGCGAGCCTCCACTCCGGTGTCAGCCGGTATTGCTTGGTTACGTATCCCGGCTCTGTAGTGCCGTATCGGATCTGGCCGTCATGTGCCCCCTTTTGCAGCAAGTGAGGGAAGTTCAGGATCAAAAGCTGCATGAGCCTCTCCACCTGCCGCCTGAGGGTCCCGGTGAGACGCAGCACCAGTACCGTTATCCTGAGATCGCCCTGCCGAGGCCATCCAGTGGACCACGTTCTTGATCTGTCTACCCGCGTTGCAGAGGGCGCGGAGGTGCGTGCTTGGGTTAATCACACTGCCGGCGTGATCGTACAGCCGGCAGGTCCTCAGCACCAGGGCCGGTATACATTCGCTGCAGAGCTGACCGCGACTCTCGTCCTCCCCTATGTAGCGTCTAATTAGCGTCCCTTCCAGCGCCGATGTCTCCAGTTCTCCATGTCTTCCATTCCAGTGTACTACCAGCGCGCCCGTGAAATAATTGAGACAATGTAGCGCGCTCACCATACGTGGTTTGTGTCCCACGGTCCGTTCATCCCCATGAATTCCGTATACTGATCTACCAGTCTCCCACATCGAATCCCCCAGTGGGGGCGAATCCCTGACCGGCCGAATTAGGCATGGGGCTATCATGAAGTACCGTTGCCGTTCCGCCTGAATGCCTGTGTCCGCCAATACGTCGCCGACAATTAGCCCATCCAGTGTAGACGGCACTGCCCAGTTGGCTACCGTCGTCGCGGCCAGCGCGAGGGGTTTGTTCTTCAGATTGGGCTCTGCAATACCCCCGTACTTCCGCGGGAGTGCCGCTACTTTCGGGTTCAGCCATGCTTTTTGTGGATATTCTCAGCTGTGAATTGTGCGTGCCAGATGATGGTGTATCCTCTTCTGGAACGTCTTAGCGATCGCAGTCGTCGGCCACTGGTGCCTGCCGACATATAACAGCTTCGGTATCACTACCGCCGCTACCAGTTAGCTGCGCTGATCCACTGTTGTCGTCTTCTGCGCTGCCATAGCGAGTCTCACAACGACTTGCTTGTATGCCAGGGACCAGGAATATTCCACATCAGGTCTGCTTCCAACCTGAATCCCCAGGTACCGGGCCACTTGGTCCACAGCTTGCAGTTGGAGCGGCTGTGGGAGCTCCACCCCTTCGCTGTCCAGGGAGGCATTGAGTGCAATCACCATGGTCTTCTTCTCATTCAACGCCTTCGCGAACGTCGTCATGACTCCCAGAACGATTGCTATCTCCCCGGCCGACTTCACATAGCTGGCCGTGTCATCCGCAAACCTCCCGATGTGTCCCAGCTCTGCTCCGTAGTTGAATACCCCTGAGCTGTGGGTGTTGATCTAGCCTTCTGTACAAAGCCTCCAGCACCGGAATAAAGAGTAATGGAGCCAGCGGGAATACTTGGCGGATCCCACACGTGACAGCCACCCATCGCGACCTATATCCATTCGCCAAGAAGCGTGCCCTCGTTCCCTCATGAAGCGCCTGTATGGCCGCGACAAAATCCGGCGAAAATCCCAACCACAGCAGTACCTCATAGAGGAAGGCCCGGTTTTCCGAGTCATACGCCTTGCAGAAGTCCAGCAGCAGTGCGAGTGCCTGCGCCCATTCAGGATTGGTTTGTGCTACCCGTTGTGCCGCCGCAAATAGGTCAATCGTGGCATGGATTGTTCTCCCAGGCACAAACCCGTTCCGATTGGCATGGATGATCATCGGCAGTTTCCCGCTGGACCGCTTTGCCAGAATCCTAGTCAGAACCTTGTAGTCCGTGTTCATGAGCGATAGTGGCCGGAAGTTGAGCGGGTTCCCGGTGTCACCCCCTTTCCTGAGGCAGAAGATATCCGCTTCCAGAAAGGAAGCAGGGAAGGTACCCGTGGAGTACCAACAATTGTACAGGATTGTCAAAATCGGCACCAGCAGAGTCGCGAAGTCTCGGTACCAGTCGTTCCCGAGTCTGTCCGGCCCACACGCCTTGCCACTTTTCGCCTCGCTAATAGACCACGCCACTTCAGTCTCCTCGATTGGCTCCATCATGTCCTCTAGCTGGGCTGTGTATTGGCCAGGCTCACTCAGCCACTTCAGCACATGCTCTCTCTCCTCAGGTAAGCCCTGTTTCTGCTGGAAAATGGTTGTCCACGCGTCTGCCATCGTGCCCAGCTGGCCGTGAGCCCCCCGTTCTCGATAGCCCTCTGCCGCATCCAGCTTGTGAGTGACATTGTCGCCATACTTGGTGCTGAGACGCCTAAAGAATGCTTTCGACGTCTTTACGGCCCGGTGCCCTCCACTGTGAAAGAGGCGCTGCTGCTGCACTGAGCTGCGTATTCTCACGCACTCCGTGATCGCCGTGCGAACTCGAGCTAACGGAGAGTCGCCACTGCTGTCGTGCAAGGACAATGCTTCCATCTCGTCCGTGATCGACTCGATCGTGGGCTTCTTGTCGGCCTATCGTTCGAGTATTCGTCGCTCCTGTCGCAGTAGGCGTCGACACTTCTGTTTGAGGGTGGCCCGTGCCATTTTCCTGCGTTGCTTGATAATTTGTAGAGCCTCTTTACGCATTGCTGTCTTGGCCTCCTCCCACGTCGTCGCCAACCCGGCAGCAGTCTGCCCGTCCCCAGAAATCTGCTCCTGCAATACCGCGAGCTGAGCTTGCATGAGTTCCTTGACTTGCGGTACCGATATCGCTGGAGGGGGTACACTTTCTGGGGTTTCTTCACTCGGATGGGATCGTCAGGATTGACCAAGTGCATGCGTACAGCCTGATGATCAGCTCTTGTCCCCGGGTGGCAAACTTCAGTTGTTGCGACCCATGCCGCTACTGCTGCTGCGATGTACCACCTATCCAAACGTGCAGATGCCCGCTCTCCCGACGGCAATTAGTACCAGTATGTGTGAGTGGCCTCAATATGCTCCATCTGTTGCTGCTCATTCACTAGCTCCGTCAGAGCCTGTGCATCCACCATGCCCCATTTGGTCAGGAGTGATGATAAAGCCGCTGACTCATGCCCCGCGTGCGGTCGAAAGTGACTGCGATCCAATCTGGGGTCCTGTGTGCAGTTGAAGTCTCCGCCGACGATGGCTACGTCATGCTGCGGTAGTTCCACCGCGTGGAGCTCCCAAAAGAAAACCTCTCTCAGTCCCCTCTGATGGGATGCATATACGCACATGTAGAGCATTCGCGTGCCATCGATCACCCCTGTCGCTGCCATGAAGTGCGGTGACCAGTGTTGCCCCAGCGTCGGCTGTAATTCTTTCACTAGGCCGTAAGGGTCGATCTGTATGGCCACTCCAGCTTTTTTGTCGACTGATGGCGACCACAGCGAAATCGTTGGCCGATCAGGCCCTACCGTGAAGCCCCACGATCTGGCGTGTAGCATTTGCATGTACGCTACGTCCCCTGATTCGACGTGCGTCTCCTGTAGCAGCACCACATCGTTTCTTCCGTGAGCGTCCGTCCGCTTGAAGGCTCGTAGCCACTCATCACGATAAGCGTCAGTGGCTCCTAATCCGTTCACGTTTTGCGTGATACACCCAGAAGTGCGCTCGTCTCGGTGCAGTTGGTGTCGCGTCCTGTGTCTCCCGCTCCTGTGTTTCACCTCTCCCTCTTTTCTCTTGGCAATAATGGTGCGTTGGGCGTCCTTGAAAGCCCCTTGCACCTGGTTGGCCCTTGTCAGTGGGTCCACCGCTGGGAAGAAGTCACCTAGCGTAAGCTGGTGCCTCTCCGGTCTGCGACCTCCGCCTCTTGCCTCTTGCCCTTTGCTAGCTGTCCTTGACTGATCCATGGACCTTTCACGGTGCCATGTCGCGCTATGCTTCCGACATGGCCCGTTGTGGGCTGAGTAGCCCTTAGTACCGGTATTGAGCCGGCCGACCCTCCTCTGAAGAGGTTAGTCGGTCTTCCCACGTTAGCCCAGTCGGTATCTCCACCGCCGCCCCCCCCCAAGCCTCGCTGTCCACTACCCTGTCACACAATTGTCGGATAGCCGGTTGGGCGTGGTAGTGGTGGCCGAGTTGGTTTTTCGGGAGTCCCCCTATCGACGTGGTCGGCCATGCCCACACCACATACGGGAGAATGTGAAGTAGGTGCCAACACTCCGTCGTCATGTATTCTGGCCGCGTGCATCCAACGGTCGTTGGTCGCAGCTTGAGAAGCTCCGCCCATCGATGGCGGTCTCCCGCCACATTCCGATCATGTGGCCCTCCGTCCTTGAGAGTGCAGGCAGCAAGCCACGCTCTGCAGTGCTCCGCCGTGGCCGGGGTGGAGTCAGGCGCATGCATGGCTGCTCGGATTGCGGCAATTCGCATGTCATAAGCCTCCAATGCTCCCCACTGTTGAGTCCACTTGGCTTACAGTTGCTTGGCCCCTAATTCCGGGTATGGCATGTGCCGGAAGAGCCTGTGCAGTTCCTCCCTGTTCTTGATCAGCCAGGGCATCATCTCACTAATGCCTCGTGACCCCTCTCGGTGGGGCTTCGGGCGTCCATCGACTAATGAGCTCCAGTGAGCTACAGCATCTGCGTTCGCCCGGGTGAGCCGCAAGTAATTCCGGCTCCATTCCAATGGCATCTAGTATCCTCTTCATGGTCACCTCCGCAATCCGCGCCGCAGCGGCAATAGGGATCCGCCGTTGCGTTAGTTACATGCGTGTCGTTATTGATATCCACATCAGGGATTCCCTTAGGAATTGTGCCATTGCGCGCAGAACCTCAGCCCCAGCCCAAAATTCGGATGGGATATGGGTGTTGACCGACCCCACTCGTTCTTGTGCTTAGTGTGCGTAAAGCGTTGCCACTGCCACCTCCTTACGCGTAGGAAGGAGTCGGTTGGGGTACAACCCGGTGCGGATCCAGCACTCCACATTCCACATCCAGTGCTAAGTTCGCCATCATGATTGTGTAGACGCTTCGCTTGATAACGTTCGCATTCCGGACCGCTTCGCTGGTGAAAATCACCTCACCCACCTCCACGTATGATGTCGATGCGTAGAGTGCTGTGTAGGCGCATTGGTCATTCGTCGGCACCGCTATCAGCGAACCCCCGAATTGCCGGAGGAACGTGGGAAGCTGTTGCGGCATTCCTACCGGATGCGAGGTCCGTTCAATGACGAATCCGTCCTGACTAAGGTCGTCTGTCACCATTATTTTCCTTGTCACCGCCATGTCGGAGCAATGTTCAGACTAGCATCCTGCTCCCCGTCACTGTTGCCCCTTCGGCGTGATTCGTTCGCGAGGTCGGTCCCGTCGTCATGGACATCGCTGACCGCCTCGCCTTCCTTTGTCTTGCTCTCGTCTTGGTCACCTGTGCCATCCGACGCAAGTGAATACGGGAATTTCGATCCCGGGGTAGATCCAAAAGGCTATTTCTGTGATGGCGCCGATGAGCCCACGTATCCGGAGACGTCAGCGTCATCCTCCTCCCCGTACACCTACATGTGGTCCCCGTCCACCTCCATGTGGTCCTCCTGCAGGCAGCTGCTATCGAATCTATCCGACGTTCGTGTCTGATCCCCTTCAGACCTGGGGCCACTGGTACTGTTTTCATCTACAAGTGTTGGGGAATACGCGTATGGTGCTTCGTCGTGCTCCCATCGTCACGTTGTTCGTTCCCTTCGTCACTCTCGGATTTGGCGTCTGCTAGCTCCGCGAACCGTCCCCACGCTCGCTCCTTCATGAAGCTGGTATAGCCCTGCGCTTGCTTGGAATGACCGTGCCTGCCAAATCCTTACGAGATGATGACTTTTTGAACGCGTTCCCCAGTTGCGCAGGAACGAATCCTGATTCTTGGTTTGCCTGAGTTGCCGCTTGATCCTTGGACGATCGGTGGCGCACCACCGTGTATCCGTCGTCTTTAACCTGCGACTGTATGCCTACCACTGGTGCTCGGTGTCGTATGTCTCGGTGCCCGAGCTAGATAGGTGTCTTTCCCTCCCGCTGTTGTTCTGCGACCATTGCCTGCATCTGGGGTGCAGCAATAGGAGTCGAACTTGTCAGCTGAATAGTTCCCTGGCGTTCCAAATCACGCTCAAGGTCTCCTTGGAGCGTGTTCAAGAATCCCGTGAGACTTTCCGCGTCCGTGTGTTTGTACTGAACTGCGTCACCTACAGAAAAGCTGCGCAGGTGACCATCAAATGCGCGCCTGTATTTACCTCTTGTCCTGTCCAACTGAGCTGGCTTCACTTTGCAGAATCCCGTTGTGTGGTACGGCGCAAAACAGCGAGCACACGGATTCCGTACCTGAACGAGATGATGGTGAATGGTGAGCTCCGCATCCCCCATGGTGAGCTTGGTTACTCCTCGCAGTGGCGGCGGACACATATCTCCCTTGAAGTGGATCACGACATAGCGGTTGTCGATGACCTCGGTAGAGTCCAGCCTCGGTCTCTCCGCATCCACTATGGTCACATCTGGGAGCTGGCTCAGCGCTGCCAGTAAAGCCACCAGCCCTACAGCCCCCATATGGTACACCCTGATAGCATAGTGTCTCCGGAGCTGGGCTGTTCCTAGAATGCCCTCTCCGACGGCTTGCTCCGAATCCACCAGCTCAATACATGTTCCTTGTAGCCGGAGCGCTACACCCCTGTACTCGGTGGCGATGCGACGGGAATGAAACACAAACTTGAGTGTGTGAATGCCATCGAAGTACAGCAGTTTCACATCATCTAGTAAGCGTTGAATCATCTTCCTGCCTTGTTCCGAGTCTGCATTGGTTTGATACAGGAGTCCAAAAATGGCATGATGTGTCATGTTGCGCCGCAGTTTCGCTCGCGGCATGATATCCGCCGTGAGTGTTTTTTTCGATATGGGTCCCATGAAGTTGCTCTATCATGGCTCATTGCAGCAAAGGCATCGTAGCCTTCAGGAATGTTGGCGCGTGTGGCAGTTCGAGAGCCCCATTCAGGTAGGTCATCAATGCCTTCGTCTCCTCTTCCGTCCGGGTGCTTAAGTGACCATCCTGACGTATGTCGGTGCTGTCTTGCGTAATTGTTGCATGTCCTGTGTTTCCATTGCCCCCCCCCCCTGCGTGACCCAGTCCTTGTCCAGCGCTTCAAGTAACACGGAGCGCTCACGTGGTTTCCACGCTCCTGGGAGCTTCGTCACGTGACTCTGCACTTGCTGCTTGCTTCCAAGGTTGCCTCCGTTCCGAACCGCCGCCGCATAACTGTGCGGCACCTGCCTGGTTGGAGCACCCCGTCCCGGATTCGCTCCCTCCGGCAGTCCCTGGGGCGTAGGTTCCCCTCCTCCGGCGCGTTTGATGGTGTCGTCACCTGCTGAGGTCTATGGAGCACCTTCGCCTCCTCCTGAATGGTGTGGTCCACCTCAGCGGACCTCATTTCCCGCCCCGCTGGCGTTGTCGCCACCTCCTCTTGGGTGTCGTTCCTGTTGGTCCCTGCCTGTTTACTGCCTGTATCTCCCCCCCTGTCATCAGGCGGTCGATGCGTCATACGGCGTTGGGCTGGCAGAGGCTCCTGAGCTCCTGCTCGCTCGCACCCGCAAGCTGTGCTGGCGGGGGTTCTCGCTCGTGTCGGTGCGCGAGGGATTGCAGAGTATTTCGCGGCACTTGTGCCAGACGAGACAATACTCGCTCCGATGGGCACTGCAACGCCACTTGGGATGGACGAACTGCTCGTAGTCGACGACGCTCCACTTACACCAGACATGACACCACTTCGAGATACTTATGGTGTCTTCTGGGAAGCTGGACAGTTTTGGGCTCATAAACTGGCTCGATGCGCAGGTGAGTGGTAGCGCCGAGGATGACGGGCAGTGAGGAAGAGAGGAGAGACGCGGAAGAACACTTGTTTCCCACTGAGCAAGTTTGGGATTGAGGAGGGAAAACCTCGAAGGTGACAACCCCCTCGGTTATACACATGTAAGTATACAATGAACACTAACGGTTCTGTCCAGTATACGGTAGCACAGCGCAGCTCGTCCCAGACGGGTAGTCCAGCGTAGCAGCCACAACGGAGGGCCAAAATGCAATAATGAAAAACCCTACGACCCCAGGCACATGACGAAATGGATTGACAAACCACAGCGCTACCGACTCGGCAGTATCGAATAAGCCATCGCTGTGTTGTGCGTTGTGCTCGGCGGTATCTGCCATGACCTGTGTCTGCTTTCAGAGCAAGTGCTCGCCATGCAATTTGCCGACCAAGAGAGCACCAGAGCAAGCAAGGATGCCGAGACGGACCCATTCGTTGCCTTTCGCTTGATGGAAGCCACGACTGCTGGTAATGAAAATTCGTCTGGCAGGAAAAGCCCTGTAGCTACCGCTGTAGGTCGATGCGCGCCGACTTGCCGCGTCCGCCGCAACGACAGCCTCGCAACCCCCAGCATCGCTCCGCGTGGGCCTGTCGGAGAAGCATCTCCCGAGTCCTGCCAAGCAGCATCACTTCGACGACAAGTTCATTCATTGGTCGGTGCAGAGCAAGCACTCGACCGCTAAAAAAGAACGTCATCATTCCCCATTCCGCCGAGAAGTCAGCAAGTCGATCATGTCGTACCGCGCGGTGGGCCCCAAGCCCAAGGCTCGCTCTGCTCCGTACGACGCCTCGCCGCCGACCGACCTCAAGTACATGTCCAACAGCGAGCGCGGAAAGTACTACCGGCGCCGCCGCAAGCTCTACGGTGCTCACCTCGAGGAGCGCGTGGCCGAGCTGCGCGAGGAGATCCAGACGCTCACTATTTCACGTCAGGTGCAACACGAGCTGGCACTGTCACAGCGCCGCACTCCCATGGGTGCCGCCGCACAAATCGTGAGCGAGTACTGCTCTCTGTTCGGCCACGGCGCACCCGTGCACTTAGCTGTGGACGAGCAGGACGCGTCGGCGTCGCTCGTGGCGCAGGCCACCATTGCTCAGCGAGGCTTCCTCAACGCTGTCATGACTGAAAACGCCCGATTCGGGGAGTTCCAGGGCGTGGAGCTGCTGCTGGACCAGTGGGAGCGCTACTCGCTCTTCCATGCCGCCATCGAGTGGACCATGACGTCTCTAAGCGTGGTGCAGCTGGCCGAGCCTCGAGAGGTGACGGTCGAGAACCGCTACGACGACGGCCCGCTGGTGGTCTCCATCATGGCGGACCTGCGCGTGCGGTTCTCGCGGCGCACGATCGAGGAGGTGTTTCCGCATCTGATGGGGGACGAGGCGCTGGCACAGTCGCTCATCGGGCTCGAGGTGACGTATCCGTGCGCGAACCACTTCCATTTCAACGAGCGCGGCAAGATCGAGTGGTATGCGCCCGAGGTGGACTTTGTTGGCGCGCTGTTGAAGGCGCTCAAGAGTCCGGTGTTGGTGGCGTGCGTCATGGGCCACGCGCTGATCGCTAAGGACCACATGATCGGCGACGAGAGCGATGGCCGCCTTGTCGCTGGTTTTGAAGAAGATGTTCAGGCGCGTTCTAACACAGAGGTGGTGCTCGGGGTACGAGATAGCACTCAAAAGACAGGAAAGCGAAAGCATGCTTGCGACGGTTCTCCAGCCCTGAAGTCGTCTCGAGATCGAACGAATCGATTGGGTCTGGCCTATATCCTAGACGAGTGAGCAATGCAGACATTAAATAACGTATTATTTTCAAAGTGCAGGCTGGTGTCAATAGGCACCGTCTAGCCTTGATTGAGCAAGCGTTGCGAGCTGCTCAGAGCGTTGCCCACTTTCGTCACCGCGAGAAGCCGGAAGAACTGAGTCGAAAGCGGGAAGCTGTCGATGATGAAGAGGGCAGAGTTGTGACCGTTGGTTGGGGGTACGGCCTGAAATTCATAGCTGCCACAGGCTCAAGTTGTTTTTCCCGAGGCGGCGTCGGTCCTGCTAGCAGAAGAGTCATAGATCCAAGCTCGCTGCCGCATGAATGATGCACACTCGATCGACAACCTTCGACGGACAGCCAGGCTGCGCTCAAGCGGTTTCGAGTGCACAGGCAGCGCTTTCACGGTAATTTTCTCCGCACTCCGTCAGGGTGCCAGTGGCAGTTTACTCCGACCACTTCCAGCTCATTCGTCGTTTTTCACTGCAAGCAACACCATCACCATGAGCTCCCGTCGAGCCTTCGGGCCCCAGACCAAGCACCGCGCTACCCCGTACGGCGCCTCACCGCCGACCGACATCAAGTCCATGTCAAACAGCGAACGCGGAAAGTACTACCGGCGCCGCCGCAAGCTCTACGGTGCCCACCTCGAGGAGCGCGTGGCCGAGCTGCGCGAGGAGATCCAGACGCTCACCATTTCGCGTCAGGTGCAACAAGAGCTCGCGCTATCGCAGCGCTGCACGCCCGTGGGTGCCGCCGCGCGCATCGTGGACGAGTACTGCTTGCTCTTCCAGCACGGCGCACCCGTGCGCTTAGCTGTGGACAAGCAGGACGCGTCGGCGTCGCTCGTGGCGCAGTCCACCATTGCTCAGCGAGGCTTCCTCAACGCCGTCATGACCGAAAATGTCCGATTCGGTGAGTTCCTCGGTGTAGAGCTCGTGCTCGCGCAGTGGGAGCGCTATTCGCTCTTCCACGCGGCTCTCGAGTGGACCATGAAGTCGCTGGACGTGATCCAGCTGGCCGAGCCTCGAGAGGTGACGGCCGAGAACCGCCACGACGACGGCCCGCTGGTGGTTGCCATCTTTGCCACGCTGCGTGTGCGGTTCTCGCGGCGCACGATTGAGGAGGTGTTCCCGCACTTGCTAGGGGACGAGGCGCTGATGCAGTCGCTCATCGGACTCGAGGTGACCTACCTACCCGAGCAACAACCAATTTCACTTCGACCGGGACGGCAAGATCGAGTGGTACGCCGTTGAGGCCGACTACGCCGGCGCGCTCTTGACAGCACTCAAGGACCCGGAGTTGGTGGCTCGCATCATGGGCCACGCGGTGATCGTCCGAGGCCACATGATCGGCGACGAGGACGACGGCCGGCAGCTCGCCATCATCGAGGACGGAAAAGTGGCGGCTGTCCGAGCGAGTAGCCCTGCGGCCAGCGAAGACTCGATAGTGGTGGCACCGGACAACAACAGCAGCTACTGCGGCAGTAACAAGCGCAGAGGCGATCACGCGGCTGTCGTGAGCGACGACGAGCTCGAGTGCTCCCCAAACCGGCTGGAGCTCTCCTACATTCTAGACGACTGAGCTTTGCTCTCGGTCTGACCAACTGCACGGCCTGCGAAGTACATAGTGCTCGACCTCGATAAGTTCTCGGACGGAGAAGTTCTCCCCCTTCTTGGTCAGCGCACGCGTGTTCTTTGTCCGCGCACCATACATGTACTGTCCGACCGATCCCATGCTCGCCGCAGGGACGAGCGCTTCCTGGGGTCTGCAAGCGTCGACCGCACTGCTCCTGGTCTTTCTTGCTCCTCTTGTTCTCCCTGGCCTCGCGCAGCCGCTGCAGCTCAACGTTAACTGGTTGGAGCTCCTTTGACGCATGACGGGGCAAACCAATGCCCGAAGCCTCGGCCTCGGCGCTCCTTGCATTAATTGCTGCCGCTTCTGTTGTGCAGGCGAGGTGAGGTCACCGCGCGCGTGATCACGGTGATGCCTCCAGACCATGGACCGCTGCTGCCCGCGCTGATGCGCGATCGTGACGTGCATCGAGGCATCGAGAAAGGCTCATCGGCGTTGGGTATTGCGGAAGAGCGAAAAGAGATCTTCTTCTTCTTTCTCTGCAGCGCCGCCTTCGCTCTGCTTTGCCTCCCCACAAGCGCTGGAACCTCCAGGCTGGAGGCTCCTGCGCGCCGCCGACCGGACACTCATCGACTTCACAATGAAGGAACAACCACCACCAAGTGATCACGAAGAAGGTGCAACCGACCTGCTTCCTGGCATGTGATGACTCTGCAAAGGACATATATCATCGTAGGTCTATCGCAGGTGCATTTGTATAGTCTTTCCCAAAGTTGATATTGTTTGCAACGGGGTATCAAGTCTCTTAGGTTGATGTGACATAAAATAACCCGAGGAAAGCTGGGTCGTCATCCGACTTTGGAGTCGCAGTCCTGAATTCGCCGCACAGGAAACAGTCCACCGAGAAACAACAGCATGGCCGCGCTCGACCGCCGCATGGACATCGCCGCGCTGTGCGGTGCCGCCGAGGAGGACCAGATCATGGAGCCCGAGCCCGAGGCGCCGGCGCTGCCGCCGCTCGCCCCCGTTCGTTACTCCGCGCAGCATTTCGGTGGCAACAGCAGCAGCGCTCCCGCCGCCACAACTGGTAAATCGCCCTGTAAGAAGAGATCGCGCCGCTTGTCCAACAGCGAGCGCGGCAAGCTGTATCGCTCGCGCCGGAAGAACTACGTGCAAACGCTCGAGGAGCAGGTGGAGCAGCTCAAGAAGGAGGTGGACCAGCTCAACCTCTACGACCGCACGCAGCGACAGCAACAACAGGCCGCGTGGCCGCTCGCGCGACAGCCGATGGGCGCATCGTTCGCCAACATTGTGAACGAGTACTTCTCGCTCTTCAAGCACGGCGTACCAGTGGCCAAGCACGGCAGCGGCGTGGACGCGCCGCCGGACCAGCTGCTGCTATCGTCAAGGCAAGCAGGCTTTCTGAACGGGCTCATGCACCCCAACATGGTCTTCGGGAGCTCGTACGGCGTCCGCGAACTGCTGGACCAGTGGGGGAAGTACTCGCTGTACCACACGGGGCTCAAGTACGAGGTCAAGGCCCTGCAAATCATGACGGCGGATCAAAACCCGGTGGTGCTCGCGTCTGCCACGCTCTACGTGCGCTTCACGCGGCGCACTATCGAGAAGATCTTCCCCCACGTGCTCTGGAACGAGGCTCTCGTGCAGCGCCTCATCGGCATGGAGCTCGCGTACCCCGTGGGCAACACGTTCTACTTCGGCGACGACAACAAGATCCACCGGTACGACGCGTACGTGGACTTCGTGGCCACGTTCGTGCGCGTGCTGGGCAACATAGAGGACACCATGGTCATGATGGAGAGCGCGCTCATCCGGCAGGAGTCCATGATCGGCGACCTGCTGGAGGAGCCGCCCCGAACCAGCACGCAGCAGGACAGCGCCGCGCTTGTTCACGCGTGCGTCGAGGTGGCGGAGAGCGACAGTTGCTGCAGCGAGAGCAGCGAGGCCGGTAGCCCCGTGGGCGCCCGCATAGGCATGTCTTTGGAGGGGATTCTCTAGCAGCGGCAGGAAACCCGTTAAATGTATTCGTGCGCGTGTGCCGTTCGCAATGGCGCCCGCAGCAGTGAAGCGTAAGGCGCCAAAGCGAATCCGCACGCTCTTGCGCGGCCTGATCATCACGTGCGCTTCCACTTCGTTTGCCAGGTTTCTGCAAGGCATGTACTGTACCATAGAGCGTCCCGTCGTCGCCCTTTTGTGATGACTGCGTCGGTTGCTTCGTCACCGCGCTCACGATCGATTTGCCGGCCGACAGGAAGCGGCGGCGACGAAAGCGACTGCAGGCAATTGCAATGGCACGCACAGGCACAACCTTCAACCTTCTCACGCTCAAGCCCAATGCATTGCGTGTGATCTTGCATTCGTCATTCTGATGAGATCAAGCCGGTTTCATTCACGTTGGTTTTCGGCCACTCAGCGCGCGTCGACCTTATTCCATACAAAAAGCAAGTCGAATCGGGGGCTACGCTGCACGCGACGGTCATCACTTTTCGACCATTTTCGATCCACCAAGTCCAGATGTGCACACTGGACGACGCAGACGCCGAGCTGCGCGCGATGGCGCGCTACTTCCTGGCGCCGGACCCCGCGCCGCACTCCGCCGATGCCCCCGATGACCGCGAGAACGCATCGCCCAACCGCGGCGCGGCCTCCAAGGCTGTGCAGGCCCCCGAACCCGCGGCGCTCAAGAAGCAACAACGCAACGAGCGCGACCGCCAACGCAGCTTCGCCAAGCGGGTAGTGTACTGTACCACGCGCCGCTTCAACGTCAACACGTGTCCTCCATAATGACGAACACGGTGTCTGTCCATATGTGCCACGGCAGGAGTCCATGAAGCAAATGCGCACACAAGTCAAGCAGCTCGAGGAGCGCAAGCAGCGGCTCGTGGGCGGCAACAATGCTGCCGACAAGGCAACGTCTCCTCGCTCCCCGACGCCGCTGGTGGAGTCGGCGTACCCGTCGCCGCAGACGCCCATCAGGCGCGAGAACTTTGTGCGGCTGGCCAGCGAGATCGAGGCGTTCCGGCGCCAGAACACCACCATGAAGCAGCAGCTGCGGCAGCGCGACGTGAGCACGGGCTACATGCAGAACCTGCTGCTTGAGTTCGACGACACGGACAGCGACAACAACAGCAGCAGCGGCAGCGACCCCCGCGAGGCCAAGAAGCCGCTGGGCTCGGGGCCCCGCCCGCTCAACGGCGACAGCAGCGTGCGCTTCACGCCGCTCAAGACCGAGGAAGGGCTTGCGTGCGTCCAGCAGACGCTGCAGCTCATCGACAACGCGCGCTTCCTGTACGCGAGCGACGCGCACTACGTCAACCGCTCGAGGTTCCTCGGCTGGGAGCAGTTCACGCTGCGCCAGGGCCCCACCATCACCTTCTCGGTGCGCAAGGCGCTGCCCAACGTGACGCCCGCGCAGCTCATGGGCACGACGTGGCACCTGCTCACAGACGGCAAGAAGACGCAGAAGCTGATCCCGTCGAGCGTCAACACGCACCTCCGGCCGCTGCAGAAGCTGTCGGACGACCTCGTGGTCATCGACCGCCGCACCGAGGACAAGGCGCGCACGGGCGTGCTCGGCAACAAGCTCGCGCTTCGCACCGTGTACGTGCTCTTCCGCGTGGCGGACGCCGACGGCTGCCAGACGCTGGCCATGAAGACCATCAACCTGCCGCTCGTGAAGAAGCTGCTGCGTGAGGACGAGCTCTGGTGCGAGATCTTCTACTGGATCCGCTTCCTGCCCGTCAAGACCGGCGGCGGCTTGGACAGCCACGGCCGCCCGCGCGACTTGGCCACCCAGATCGAGTTCGGTGGCTCCAACACGTACACTCGCGACGAGATCGCCAAGACGTGGCTGGCCGAGCTCATGTTCCTCGCTATCCGCTGGGAGAGCCTGGCCGCGGCGCCCACGCTGCTCAAGTTCTAAGGCCACGTAGGCAGTCCGATCCAGCCAGCGCCAAGTAAATGGTCCCGAGTCCAAACAATCCAAGTGCAAGGTGAAGTTGCAGCCTGAGGACTTGCGTCTCCGCTGCCGACGGGTTAATCTGGCTGGAGAGGATGCAGCGAAGGGCTCAGTGCAAGTTGGTCAGCCGATGAACGCTTGGTTCACGTCGAGCTCCAGTGACGACGCGTCGGAGCCGGCGACGGTCAGCGAAGGTGTCGCCAGGTCCAACGACGCGGTCTCGGTCGGCCATCAAAGCGGCGGAGCCGAGCGAAGAGAAGCCGCCAGTGGCCATTAAGACGGAGGAGAAAGAGCAGGACGATGCGGCGCTGTCGACCAAGAAGCGCCGGCGCAACGAACGGGATCTCAGACGCAGTTGCGCCAAGAGGGTGCGTCATGGTTGGGCATTCTGACTAGTGACGTGCTGACGGAGATCGTGTGAACAGGAGACCATGACACCAAGGCGCACGATGGTGGGGGCGCTGGAGCTGCAGAAGCAGCAGCTCATGGAGCACACGGGCGGCAACGGTGCCCGGGAGTGCCGGTCGACGTCGCTGTAGCCGTCGCCATCGACGCCGGTCACGCGGGACGACTACGTGCAGTTGGCGGCGGAGATCGAGGCGTTCCGGCTGCAGAACGCGGCGATGATCGAGAAGCACGGCGAGACCTTTTCAACAACAGCCTGCGCTACCGCGCGAGCTGCATGAAGCTCGCCCAACTCACGAACGAACAAGGTGACGCCTCCGTGTGGGAAGCGCTTGGGCGGATCCACGCCGCCCGACTGCTCTACGCGAGCGACGAGCGGTTCCGAAATCGCCCCACGTTTCTAGGCTGGAGCCAGTACTCGGAGCGACAAGGCCAGCTCGTCACCTTTGACGTCAAGAAGACGCTGCGCAATGTCACGCCGCAGGAGCTCATGGACCGGACGTGGCAGCTCCAGATCGACGGCGACAACCACCGGCCGCTCGGGCCGCCGCACCTCCGCACGCAGATCACGCTGCTACAGAAGATCACGGACGACATCCTGATCATGCACCGGCGCACCGAGGACCAGTCGCGCACAACGGAAGACGGCCAGCCGCTCGTGCTGCGGACGGTGTACGTGCTGTTCCGCGTGGTCGAGGACGACGGCGCGCGGACGCTGGGCATCAAGACGCTGGCGCCGACCGGATGCTGCGCAGCGACGAGATCTTCTACTGGGTCCGGTTGTCGCCGGCTCCCTCGGCTCGTCGGACAAGCAGGTCACCACCATGACGGAGTTGGGTGGCGCCAACGCGTGCGCACCCGAGGACCTGGCGTCCTCCCGACTGACAGAGCTCATTTTCCTCGCCGTTCGCTGGGAGACGCTCGCGGTGGCCCCCTTCTTGCTGCAGCAGTAGGGCAGTACTACTGCCGCAGTAGCTCTAATGCAAGCGGGTGAAAGGTCTGCCCTCTCAGTGAAATATCGACCGCTTCTGGAGCCCGAGCGTCGCCGTCGAGACAGGAAGATAACTCTAGCGAAGGAGGTGTTGCATTACGTGCCCGCTTACGTAGGTAGCTTGGTTCTCGGACAGGAAGAGTTGAAGGACAGGTGTTGTTCCAGCACTAGTCGCATGTTAATTAAGTACCTGTGGCAACGTATGTGACGACCTGTTATTGTGAATTCCGACCAAAATTTCTTAATCCCGGCGATTCGGCGGCAAAGCTTCTGCTTGGTCGAAATGGTTTGAGATAAACCTATCCCCTTTGTTGAAGATTAACCTATCCTACGACTTTCATTTTATCTTGATTTCACTATTGCGGCGATTGCTCGGCGACTTGGATCCGTTTTTTTGCGATTCAACCAACCGCCGATGGAAATTTCAATAAGAATCGACAATACCTGCTGACCTGAATATGTATCTGCAGCAAATCGCGCAAGCCTGTCTAACTGCATATCACACGTGATTAGACAGTCACCACCTGTTGACGTTGAGTAGACTGACACTGCTGTACCTGCTGACCTGAATATGTATCTGGATCGTTTCGCATGGAAGGGCATTACGTGAGGTGACTGATAGACGTACACAACTTCAACTCCTTGCAGTGTTACATGCTGAAGTCACTTTTACCGTGCGCGGTTCTTCGAATCAGCGCAACAAATCGCGCAAGCCTGTCTAACTGTATATCACATGTGATTAGACATTTTATGTGCACCACCCAGAGATACCAGCAGTACGGCTGTTGACGTTGAGTAGACCGATACTGCTGTACCAGCAGCCAATATCACGTTCGCATCAGACACTCTTGAGTTGGACTTGAGCGCTGCGTGGAAAGTTGGGAACTGTGTATTCAATCGATTAACATGCAAGCGTCGCTGTCGGCCTCCTCGTGGCTTTCCTTGCCGATTGGCACCCAACTCCATCGGCTGTGCCGGGTCATTCTGGTCCTTTAGTGCTGCCGCCCCTCGTGGTGGCTGCCAGCACCGGCAGCAGGTGAGCACGCGAGTTCTAACACTCCATTCCCGGCAGTCAGACTTGCCCGGAGAGCATGACGACCCCGCGCAAGTCGTCGAGGCGCGGCGCCAAGACAGCGCACGTCGAATAATTTCTTCTTCTCGAAGTCCTTCACGAACTTTACCCGGACATCGATGTGCTTGGCTCGGCCACTGGTGTCTTTACCCTTGATCTGCGCGATCGCGGCCTGGTTGTCGACGTGGAGCATCGCGGCCGGTCGCATCGGCACGCCGATCTCCCTGAGCAGCTCCATGATGCCGAGCACCTCATCAGTCGTCTGCGATGCCGCGAGATACTCGGCCTTCATGGTCGAGAAGGCGTCACACTTCTGTTTCTTACATATCCAGCCCACAACCTGACCGCCACCATCAATACGCCGCCGCTCACGGACTTCCGATCGGCCTTATCCGTGGCGCAGTCGGCGTCGCTGAACGCCTCTACGAGCACGCCAACCTGGTCCATCGCGGTCTCGTCACCGCCCATGGTGAACTTGAGCGCCTTGGTCCCCTTCAAGCACTTGATGATCTTTTCGCTAGTCGCCAGTCGCTATCGCGAGGTGCGTGCGAGTGCCGGGTCACTCGATGCGTGGCGAACGCAATGTCCGGTCGCGTGCATCGGGTGATTCGCAGCAAAATCCCGAGGAGCGACTGGAACGTCTGGACCGTCGGTCGTTCCGGCGAGCCACCACCACCCATCGGCAGCAACTTGCCCTGTCATCAACGCCAGTCGGCACCCGTACTGGTGCCGCCTTGACCAAGCCGAACGTTTTGAGCACCTCGTCGATCATCGACTCCTGGTTGAGTGACCAGCCTGTCTCATCGGAGAAACTTGGTCACCACGCCGAGGTCCTTGAGCTCGACCACCGTCATGACTTTGGAAAAGTCATCGAGTTTCTTCACGCTGGTGCCCGTCGTCAGCGTCGATGCCGACCAGCGTTTTCCCGTCGGCCCCGACTTTGATGTACAGGCAGCTGTCCGTGTAGCACTGGCAAAAGCCAAGCGATAGCAGAATCTCGTGCAGTATCAGGTTCCACATCCTACCGGACCGCTTGAGCTCGTACAACCCCTTCTTGAGCCGCCGAGCTAGCTGTTTCTTGTCCTTGACACCGAGTTCCCGCAGCAGCTCGTCATCGATCTCCATTCCTTGTGGGATGTGGAGCAAAATTTCTTACTCCGACTCCTTCTCGGCCTTGACGTAGGCGCTCGGCACGTCACCGTGGCGCACTGACCCCCCCCAAATTCGCGACACCGCGAGGATCACCTTGCCTGAGATCATATCCAACACCGCCGAGAACGTGAAGGTGTAGTCGACGCCGTAGACTTGTTCGTCCCCGCGCGCTACCAAACGCGCTTTGTATCTTTCGATGGTGCCGTCCGCGTGCAACTTAAGCTTGTAGATCCACTTGCTGTGCAGCAGCTTGGCATCGCGCGGCTTGACGATCCCCTCTCAGGTGTCGTTGTGCTCCAGCGTCTCAATCTCGGTTCTCGTTCCGCGGGTCGCGCATCGCCTCGCGGTAATTTTTCGGGTCGACGATCAATACGGCGCTCACCCGAGCAAGCGGCAAGTGCTTGGCCCCCATGTGCCGCGTCTGCATCCACGTACGCGGCTTCTCATCCACCGGCAGGTGCTCATCGCCGTTACCAGCTCCTTCCAATCCGGAGTCGTTCTGGATTGCGGCCTTGTGTTTCTTCCTGGCCGTCATTTTCGCCTTTTTCATCGACTTGGACGCTGATTTCTCGCCTGTCGTCGTACCTGGCGTTTCGGCAGCCGTCTTTACTGCTATCGACTCCTTCGGCTTGCCAACTTAATCGCGATCGGCCACAGCACGACGTAATTCAGGGTCTTAACGCTCGAGTTGTTGTTGCAGCTGCGCGTTCGGCTTGCTATTCAGCGTCTCGACGTTTATGATGTGTTGAGTCGTTATGACCACGCGCTCCTTGGGCAGATAAACCTTGAAACCTTTCGTCTCATCGTTCTTACCGGCGATCATGCCGACCTGGGCGCGCGGCTGCCACGCTTTCTTTCCGGGGTTGTGGATAGCCGTACATGGGCTGCCGAAAGTGCGAGGTTGGGCGCCGTGAAAGTCAGCGTCTCTAATGGAGCCATTCGCTTG
Source organism: Phytophthora pinifolia (assembly GCA_000500225.2). Taxonomy (NCBI): domain Eukaryota; phylum Oomycota; class Peronosporomycetes; order Peronosporales; family Peronosporaceae; genus Phytophthora; species Phytophthora pinifolia. The sequence continues at coordinate 2,802 of KV737485.1, read as the reverse complement.
GGGTTGGAGCTGCACGAGCTGCGATTCAGCACGTATATCGCGTACTCGACGGCGTCACCCCAAAAGTGCAATAGCAGACTAGCATGCAACGCACCATGTTGAGCACCGTGCGGTGCATCCGCTCGGCCTTGCCGTTCGACGCCTGGTTCTCCGCCTCACTAATCTGTCGTCGCACACCTGTCACCTTGCAGAACGGGTCGACGTTCATATACTCCTTGCCGCCATCAGTACGAGGCACGTGAATCCTGAAGCGCTTCTCGAAGTACACCACGAAGTGCTCGAACATCTTCGTGATGGCCAGCTTGCTCTTGGCCACGAACACGCGCACATAGTTCGTCGAGTAGTCCACAAAGTTGATCATGTACATGTTGCCGCGTCGGTCGCGCGGAGTCATCGGCCCTTTGATATCGGACCCGACCAGGCGCATGCATACCCGAATCCTTCTTTGACGGTTTGTTCTTGTGCTGCATGCCCTGCGCGCAGGTCAGGAAGTTCGGTCGAGAACGGTCCTTGAGCACAATGCCTGAGCCAGCGGCGTCAGCCATTCGCTCGACTGTGTCGTACGCGAGGTGTCCCGGCCGCTGGTGCAGCGCCAGCAGCGTCGTCTCTGTTACCGCCTCGTCGGTCACCGTTCGACTCGCGCACGGCGGCGTTCACCGCTCGAACACGCGCCTTCCTCGTTTTCTCGCCCATGACGTCGACCATCAGGACGTTGTTACGCCGATATATTTCAAAAATCCGCAGCCCATCGACTTGTTGGACGGCGTAGCTCTGGCCGCCTTGCCGCCGCTCTAGGAACACAGATGTAACTTGCCACACTTCTCACAGGGTTGAGCCCGACACATGTGCGTCGGGTGTCCCAATTCCAGACAGCGACCGCACTTGATGTCCTTCCAGCAGTCTTCCTCAACGTGACCCCAGCGCTTCTCACATAACTTGTCCCAGTTTGAGTTATCCCGGCGTGGCTGAATCCAGAGCTCGGTCTTGGATCTCTAGGTGGAGGCGATCTGGAATCTCTGGGTGGCGGGCGCCAGCCCAGGTTGTCCACAACACGGTAGACTTCGTTAGTCAGCAGCTGGGTCCAGTCAGATCCTTGCGGGGTCGTAGCTACAGGCGCGACAACGTTTCTTGAGCGACATGTTAGCCAATCGTCAATTCAGAAACAAAGTTTTAATTATTTTTAGTTTCGTAAAATACCAGAGCCGTTATTATCTGGGACATACTTTAGTACCTGAGCTTTAGCCATCATCTCTGGAGGGACGGGCCCTTCACAGAACTGATCAGCTTTTTGTTGTTGTTCAGGACACAAGTTCTCGCCGTCGCTCGGAGGATTCTAGGCAGTATTCCTCGCAACACTCCATTGGTTGACCGCGAGCTGGGCACGTACGTTTTAATGAACATACTGTGGTGCGAATCAATTCCTTGTTGGGAAGGCAATACCCCCCCACTCCAGCACCGTTGATATGCCAGTTGGTCCAGCGCTCGCTCAAGTACACTTCGGCGAACCAGCTGGCTGGCATAATCTTCCTCGCCTTGCGAAGCCTAGTGCGCGGTTATCACTGTGGTGAGCTTCACAAACTGCTTGTGGGTACTGGTGGATCGGAGGAAATCGATGCCGGGTCTTATCATATGTCCGCGTTGACTAATGGGTGCCTTCCAAAACCCTGACGAAAGGTCGCGCATAAAAGTTTAATCACGGCGAATTGTTTGGTGAGACCACTTTTTGGTCGGATCAAACAATTCTAATACGACTCTTAAGCAGCAACCCGATTAAACCATTGACTGGGCTACACTATACCCCAAGGTCGCGATCCAGCAACCAGTTTGGTGCGCATTAAACGCATCCGTAAGTTAAATAAAATACCGATTAAACTTGACCAAACCGTTTTATACAGGTTTTGGAAGGCACCCAATGTATCTAGCCACTAGCCCGCGTCCGGATCCCTTTGGGCAGCTGAGCCGGTTTGTTTCGAACCCAACTGGCAATCATGTCGGTGATCTGAAGCGCGTACTACGCTATCTCGCGGGTACACTTGACCATTCGATCCACTGATGAGCGACAACAGACGCGGCTCGTGTGGTAGTGCCAGAAGTTTTTTTTGCGACAGCGACTGTCGAGACACGGAAAAGCACGACTGGCTTCGTGTTCACAGTGGCAGGTGGCGCCATCTCATGGATGTCGCGGCGCCAATCCATAGTGGTCTATCTACCGCGTGAGGCAGAGCATGTGGCAGCGCGCGATGCAGTGATGAAGGCTGTTGCTGAGTCCAACATATTGCAGGAGATACTTCCGAAGCGTAGAGTAAACTTCGTATTGGAATTGACAATCAAGCTGCGCACACTATAGCTACTAACCCGACGTACAGCCGCCGCACACGTCACATCGAGGTGCGATGGTACAATGTCAGAGAGCAAGTAGCGGTGGCGAAGATACCGTACGATGTGGTCAATTTAATGTGAACCAGTCGTTGGTTCACAATAATTTGACCAATTCAGGTCAGTTTAATGTGAGCAGCGCGGATAAAGAAAGTGATGGCAACAGGAAGAAAGGGCGGGATAACAAATCGTTTTGGTGACGCCGGTAAATGGGAAAATCTATGGAGCTCGAGCCTAGGGAGCTCGAGGTACCCAAAAACAAAAATGGGAAACTGAAATAGGTACGAGTGGATAGTTCATTTACGATAGTACACTGAGAGCCAACAATTTAGTACCGCGGTCGCAGTCATTCTCAAGATGGCAGCGACGACGAAGAATGCCTCTGGCAACAAGACAAGCACCACTGCCTCTCGACGATGCACCTCG
>KV737484.1:0-17124 GCA_000500225.2 Phytophthora pinifolia | reverse complement strand
CACTCAACGGGGTTTGCGCGATTCTGAGAGTGGTTAGGGCTGCGCGATTGAATGAACCGAGCTCGGAAATTTCGACTAGCACCCACAATATGACTCGTCGTTTTCGGTATGAACGCGTACTTTTAGGTACGACCCACTTTATAATTTGCCACGGCCATTCCGTGGGAACCCATACAAAACTCAAATACAGAGTTACGGCGCTGTCATGCCTAGATTTGAGTCGGATTCGGTTAAATACGAATATTTGCCACAGGGATCCAGAGATAGGGCAGTTTATATACAAAAATATCGAGATATCGGCTGGTAGGGGCTACTATTGAGGTGTTGTTTCAGATAGTAAGCTCTACTTCCTCGGACCGATGTACACCACACAATGTGGTCTAGTTGAAAAGACGTACAGTATACGGATATTCATGCGATGCGGATATTTGAGTTGCTGGTGATGCTGGTAGCGGCTTTATCGAATACGGGTGCTTCGGCGCCCCTGGAAAGAGGGCTGAATGAGCCTGTGACTGCAGACAGCATTGGCAAGCTTGTGGGAGTGACTGGATCCAATGATAGAGGGGCAGCAATGCCTGCTGCTGAGACTTCGAAGCCGACAGATCTGCAGCCGGCTGCCAAGCCCCCGGTTACCAACACCTACCGTAATGCGTACGGGACGAGCTTTAGGTGTTCGCCCACGTGGACGCTGCTGCTGGGGATGCACGTGGTGGTTGTGGTTGGTGGACTTCTGCTGCTGTCGGTGATTCCAGTGCGCTTCTCGTCGACCGAGAAGATGGAGGCGCCGTTTGTGCTCTGGTTCGGGACTGCAATGAAGAAGCCAAAGGAAAAACACTTGGAGGAGGAGGAGGAGCCAGAACAGCCATACCACGACAAAGCAGTGGAGGTGGAGAGTTGGTGGCGTCGAGCATCGTCGTGGTTGGGCCAGACAGTCAGCAGATTCCTTGTGGCTTCCCCATCGTACAATGTGGACATGCGCTACCGGTTCCACGCTGACATAACGGAGCAACTGGTGGCGTCGGCTGCTACGGCCAAGACCTACGAGAGTATTGCGGTGGCGACAGACCTTGAAGTGGCGGCACCACCGTCACCTAAAAGCTTCGGGCACGTAGCTGTATCTACGAATGATCTTGACGTGAAAGTTGCACCACCACCGCAGACTGACGAGCCTGTGGCTGGCGTTGAGGTGCTTCATCCACTTCCTGGGCAAAGAATGCCGAGTCGCTCGAGCATCTTCATTACCGCGCCACCGTCGCCGACGTCGGTGGCGAGAAAGCGGCAAGGAAGCGCCAGACTCGCGAGCGACTCGAGTGCTGTCTATGAGTCTGTCAGCCGCCGCACTTCGCATTTGAGTTCTGGGGGCAGCAACGTGGAGACGAAAGAGGACTTTATGCGTGCTGCGTCTCGCCGCCAGTCGATGGCAGCTCGAGCTGAACGGCGCGTGGCCCAGGTGCAGGAGGACATCAGCTACGAGAACCTTGGAGACGACGAGATCCGCATGTACGAGTATCTGGAGTTTGTCCGTGAGCTCCTGGATGGGTTATCTATCAAGAAGGTCTGCCAGAAGAGCGGCCGGGTTGTGTCTCGAACGTTTTACATGACGCCAGACATGACGACCGTGTTTTGGAATCCGATCGCCACCTTCAAGCGGACGACAGCTAAGAGCAGCCTCCAGGTCGTCAACATCGAACAGGTTCTGAAAGGGCTCCACGGCAGCGCCCGCGTCACAGCCAGATCTTCACCTGAGCGTGACGCTCTCTGCGTGTCGATTCGATGTAGCGACGGCAAGTGGCTTGTACTGGAGGCGAAGACGGAGGCCACGAGGCAGCGACTCTACCTCGGTTTCTCGCGTCTGGCTCAAGAACGGTATACAGCGACAGCTGAACAGATTGAAGCGGCCATCCCCGAGGCCCGAGAAGAGGAAGTAGAAGTCGAGGGGCAGAAGCAACAGGTGCAGGTGCAAGCTTCTTCGACTATGAAGGCACTGCTTGCCAGAAATCTCGAGGTTTCTGGCAATCAATTGGCTCCGCCGCTGACGGAGGACCAGGAAGGCGAGTTGATGGCCGAGCGGATCGAGTACGAGGAAAAATCTCTGCCGCCGACGTTGGAGAAAACGCTGCCGGGGCCCCAACTGCTCTCCAGTACCGCAAGCTACGAAGAAGTTTCAAGTGTCGTTCAACAAGAGGTTGCCATTCCTCCTGAGCCCGAGATTCTTTTGAGCTACGAAGGTTCTGCCCTGGACCAGCTACATGAAAAAGACGAAGCCGATGATGGTCTCCGCCTCGAGCATCAAGACGAGCAAGCATTCCAAGATCAAGACCAAGTTGACCCGCCCAACGTAGCCAGCTCCAACGACGAAGACATCGACAACCTCAGCGACGATCCGGAAAGGAGTCGTGAAGATGGCAGCCACGCGTAGCAGCGCCCCTGAGGTCTTTTCGGTCGCCCGGAACAGGGGAGCTCTCACGTCAAAGTGAAATGACGTAATATTTCATACTTAAGTACTTCACATATTATGCGATCCTGTCAACGTTTTGTAAAACCGCGAATCTTGCTAGCAATTGGCCAAAACTATAAATGAGACGCCCGCGGATTGGCCGAAATGCAGCCCGTCCTACATAACTCCACTCGCCAATCCTCCTTCCTTCACCATGTACGGACCGCCGAGCCGCAAGCGCTCGTTCGATGATAACGACCGCGAGGGCGGCTATAAGCGCTCGCGCGGGGACGACCGCTCGGGCGGCGGCTCCAGACGCTATGACCGAGGGCGCGGAGACCGCGACCGTAACGACCGCTTCAACGAGAGCGACCGCGCGCGCGCCTGGCGTCTGGCCAAGAAGGCGGTGATCGAGCTGGGCGACGGCGTGGAGCGCGAGCAGCTGACGCGAGCCAGCGAACTGCTGCTGCGCGAGCTGGAGCCGGACGCGCAGGACGTGAAGCTGGGCCATCTGGCCACGCTGGTGCTGCGCGCGGCGGCGCGGCAGGCGCACAAGACGGCGCTGTACGCGACGTTGGTAGGACTGGTGAACGCGCGCAAGCCCGCGTTCGGGCGCGAGGTGGTGCAAGGCGCCGCCCGTTCGTTGCAACGTGACGTGGAGTTTCTAAGGCTGGAGAAAACCGAGGAGGGCGACACGCCCGACACGGACCTGTTCCGGAGGGACGGCGACGTGCAGGCGGTGGCCTTGAGGCTGCGGCTGACCGTGCGGCTGCTGGCTGAACTGAGCGCCGCCAAGGTGTGCAAGGCCGAGGACGTGCTGGCCACGCTGGACGCGCTGCAAGGCCTGTGCACGCCCGACGACTGGGACGCCGAGGACGAGACCCACGCGTCGCTAAGAGCCAGGGAGAACACGGCCGCCTGGAAGGACTTTTTCGCGTCCGTGGTGCTGCACGCGCTGCTGCACAGCGGCAAGGCTCTGGCGGGAGCATCGGAGAATCTATTTGAGAGCTTGCTGAGTCGATGCAGGGAGTACGTCACGCAGCGCGAGGAGGAGAGCAACCCGCGCGGCTCGGAGAACGGGCCGTCGTCGTGGCGCACGCGACGCCTGCAACTGGACCTGATCTGGGGGCCGGAGAGCGAGCAGGAGCTGCCGACGCTCTGTGCGGCGAGTGACGCGCTGTCGCTCGAGTGGGAGGCGCTCAGTGGCATTTGCAACGCAGAGGACAAGCAGGCGGCGTGGAAAGGACCGGGCATGACCCACCCGCAGGAGATGTTCGCCCCCGAGTGTGAACAGGCCGAGACGCACGCCCTGGCGGTCCCGCTCTCTCTCGATCTGAGCAAGCTCGACCCCAACAAGATCCCGGCCTACAGGACGTGGTTCCGTATCCTCTCGGACGAGTCCGGCGCCGCCGGTGCTGCCATCGCCACGCTGCCAGCGGCGTCGTATCTCGTGTTGCGCAGCCACTTCGCGGATGCCCTGGAGACATCGTTCCCAAGGCCGGCCATTGCGGCCAAGGTGCTGCTGGGTCTGAGTCGCGCGTACAACGCTCGGTTCGCGTCAAGCCAAGCGGAGGGCGCCACGCCCGTCAAGAGCGAGTACGCGCTGGTCGAGGCGTTGCTGGTGGCGGCCCTGAGTGAGAGCGAGAAGGCCAAGCTGGGCTACTACTGCTCCGTGCTGTACCACCTGGTCAAGACCGACGCGCGTGTTGTGTCGCCGGCGTTGGCTGTGGTGGTGGAGCTGCTCTTCCGTGAGGTGCCGACCATGCGCGCGGCCGCCACGGAGTCGTTCGTGCTGCTGCTGAGCCACTTCCTGTCGAATTTCGACTTCAAGTGGCGCTGGGCGGCGTGGGCGTACGTGCTGGAGGCCAGCGAGGACGACCCTCAGCGTCTGTTTCTGAGCGCCGTCATTGAGCGCTGTGTGCGTCTCTCGTACCTGCAGCACATGCAGAGCGCCTTGCCCGCCGAGTTCCACGTGCTGCTGCCACCGGGGCCGAAGCCTCGCATCCGGTTCCAGCCCGTGAAGGAAGAAGACGCCGCCGCTGCGGCCACTGTGACTGCTGACGAACCCAGCCCGGCGTCCGAGTTCTACCAAACCGTGACGACCAAGCTGAAGGGCCACCCGCCTGCGTCCGCCCTGCGCTCCTGGCTGCGCGACGAGCTCCCGCGTCTCGAGATCTCGCGCGCCGAGGCGGTGGAAGTCGTGTGGACGTGCATCCTCGAGGCTGGCGCAGCCACGTTCACGCACATGCGCTTGCTGCTGGAGAAGTACGGCAAGCGCCACGAGCTCTTCGGCGGCGAGGACCAGTCCGCCGACGAGGCGGAGGCGGACGAGCTGGTGCTGGTCAAGACGGTGGCGTCCGTGTGGCTCAAGTCGCCGCAGCACATCGGGCTGATTCTGAACGCCATGCTGCGGCAGGGCCTGTTCCGGCCTTCCACGATCGTCACGTGGGTGTTCACGCCGGACGCCGTGCAGCAGTACAGCTGGCCGTATGTGTGGGAGATCCTGAATGACACGCTCAAGTTCGTGCAAGACGCCATCCGCGCCAAGACGCGGCACTTGGAGCAGGCCGCGGCGCCCAAGTTTGCGGACGACCAGGAGAACGACGAGATGCCCGACGTGGCGGCGCTCGAGGACGGCCGCAAGCGCCTGCAGGACGAGCTGCGGCAACTGCTCGTGCTACTCTTCCGTGGGTTCAACCGGGTCATCACCGAGCACAAGCTGGAGTGCGACGCCGAGGGCTCCGACCCCCGCGACAACTGGTTCCTCAGTGCTCTGGTGCAGATGCAGGCCGTCGGCCACCGGTACCGTGTGCCGCTTGAGGACGCGCTGGACGAGCTCCAGCTCGAGGTTTTCAGCGCCAAGGCCGCGGCTGACGCCGACGCCACCAAGATCTTCCAGCTCGTGCGCGATTCCTACCGCAGCGCGTAGGCTTCGCCGCAGACAACCTGACTAGAAACAGAGTCATGAAGACAAGGGGCGGCCGAGTACTTTGCCGTTGATACCTGTCCAAGCAGAGGCAAACAAGTACACGCATGCTCGTTTCTGTCTCTGCTTCTGTGCGCAGATTGCCACAACGTTACTCGCCCTCGGCGGACGCAGCAGCTTCGGCCTTGTCCTCCGTCCTGCCCTCGGTCTTCCTCTTCTTCACAGAGACCACATTCACAGCTGGAGTCGCCGCAGCGGGCTGGCCGAATCCGATGGTGGTCGCCGCCTCCTCCTTGGGCTGCGTTGCTACTGCTCCAGCCACGGTCTCCTTGATGCCGTCTACCTTCTCCTTGAGCTCCAGATAGATCTCCATGAAATCCAGCAGCGTCTTCTCGTCCTTCTTGAGCGTGTCCTTCTCCTCCTTCTTCACGTTTAAAACCTCCAGGAACTCGTCACTCAGCGCGTCATGGCGCTCTCCCTTGAACGCCAGCGTGAGCGTCTCGTCCTCCGCCGCCGACGGGGCTTTCCTCTTTCCCTTTCCCTTCGGTTCCGCCGCGTCCTCCAGCGAATACTGGGGAATCCTCTCGTCGACGAACTTCTTCAGCTTGTCGCCGCTCTTGTTAGCCACTCGGTGGATGTTCTCGGCCATGACTCGGCCGGCCATGACGTAGTACGAGAGCTCGTCATTAGCTCCAGCCTCCTTATCCTCCTCTTTGTCGGCCGACGAGTCCCTGTAGATACAGGCAATGGCCAGCTGGCAGTATAAGTCGGCCAGCTGCGTCGTGTCCTCGGCCTTGCTGGCCTTGAGCAGCTTCCTCCTCAGCAGCAGAGCCTTCTCAAAGTCAGCCTTGGCCTGCTCAAACTGGTCACTCTCCAGTCCGAGATCCCCCAGCCTGGTGTAGACGCGGGCCAGCTGGTTTTCCACGGCCTCGTCCCCTGGATAACGGGAGTAGATGACTCGAGCCACCTCCATGACTTCCCAGGCCGCTTCCAGGTCATCGGCCGCGTCTCTGGCGTCCTGCTCGGCGTCCCCATCCCCTCCGGAAGCTGCTCCTTCCACTGCACCACCGAAGAGACTGGCCGTGGCCTCCGTAAGGGTCAGCAGAGCGTGGCCATACTCGTAGTAGACTGGGGCCACAGCCAGCGAGTCGCTCTTGCCCTCCGCCTCGCACATGGTGCGCAGAAGGTCTTCGAAGGCTACCACAGACTCCTCCAGACGCTTCTCCTTGAGCAGAGTCACGCCGCGAAGGTAGCGAGGGTCCGTCAGCGTCGCCTGCAGCTCCTTTGCCGTCACTGTCTCGGTGGTCGCCATTGTTCAAAGAGCTCGTGCCAAAATGAAAGTGAAAATCGTTTGTGTAATAATGGTGTGGTGTATAGTGTTTGGCAGGTTTATGATCCTGCAGGAAATCATAAGGGGTACTTCTGAAGTAGTTTAGAAAGGATTTTATTGTAACATGGCTACAGGGCCATGGTGGTGTTGCTGTTGTTAGAAAGCTCGGAGGAATCTGGTGCCAGAGGTAGAGCTCGAGCTCGAGCTCTTTTTAAAGACACCTAGCACTGCGAGGATGATGAGGATGACGAGGATGGCGCAGACGGAGAGCAAAATGGTCAGCTTGACGTTCTTCCACCACATCTGGCGACGCAGCTTGCGGCCCGTGTTGCGGAAGACCTTGGCCTGCTCGTTCAGGTCGTTGGTCTTCTGCTCCACGACCTCCATCTTCTCGGTGTTGGATAGTACCACCTGGATGTTGTTGTGCATGACGGTCTTGACGCCGTCCACCTGGTTCATCACCTCGGACAACTTGTCCACCTTGGTGCGGTCGTCGTACGTGCCGGCAATGGACGCAAACAACTTGGCGCAGTCCTTGTCCAGCCCGTTCTGCATTGCATCACAGCGATCCGTAGTTAGTTACAACACAAATACCCCACTACGGCCACTGTTGCTGACCTCTCGACAGGTGAGCGCCTTGGCGCCGAACTTGGGCACGATATCCTGCTGCACGGCCGAGATCATCTGAAAGGCCAGACGGATGGGGTAGTCCTTGGCTGTGATGGCGGCGAACACGAGCTCGTCGTTGTTCATGGTAAAGTGGAACTTGTTGGGGTCGCATTCGAGCGAGTGGCGGCCGTTGGGCGTCACCTGAGTCTTCCACGTGGGCGCGCGGATCACCTTGCTCAGCATCTCCTTGAACACGTTCATCTCGGCCTCGCCGCCGCGTGCGGGCTTACCGTCCGACGAGTGCATGTAGCAGGCCACCACCACTTTGTCCGAGGCTCGGGCGATGGCCAGGAACTTGACGTTGTCGCGCGTCAGCGACGCCGCTGCGGCGCTTGGAGGGGCCATTCTGAAATCGAGTGTTTAAAGTGGCTAAAGTGGCTAAAGCGCTTCTTCCTCCTGTTGGGCAATGCGCTAAATGCATTCAACGTACACGCGACGAGACAGTCAGTTACGGGAAGTTCCGACCAGCACGAGCGCAAATTGAGGAATGACAACGGTCAATGATATATTTCCGTCTTTTTTCCTATGTGGCAAATCCAGCGACATGGCTTCAAAATGGAGTTTAAGTTTGAGGGGTCTATTTCTCGACAGCGAAGTGAGGCTGCGCTAACGTTGCGAGCAGCTGCAGTTGTTCGGTCGAGAAGCGGTGGGTGAATGGCAGAGATGAAGTTACCGGGAGCTGCTCTTCCAGCAAAACGATGTCGACACCAGAGCTGAGCGCTGCCATGACTGCAACTTCCTCGGTGGAAATGTTGTCAGATGGAAGCAGTCCCTTCGCCTGCGTCCACGCGCTCATGATGTTTGTCGATCGGTCGGCGTCCACGAGCTGCAAGAAGTTTCGCACCAGTAGGGATCGTTAATGCAAAGTGGTTTGTCGAGTGAGTACTTTCAAGACGGAAGACTTACCTCGACGGATGCGGTGAAACACTTGAGCAGCTGACCCATGGCCATTGAGTAGGCGAAGCCCAGCTCCTCGGTCTCATTGTGCTTGTTGAGCTCCTTGATCGTCGCCTCCAGGCGAGGGTAGATTTGCGTCTCGCGCACGTACAGCCACACCTGCAGGTTGTTGAACTGGCTGTGCTGGTTGGCCAGGATGTGCGCCCAGGCCACGTCCTCCGCCAGCGGCAGGCCCAGGTGCTCGTTCTCCGGGCGAATCTTCTCCATGTACTTCTTCTCCACAGCAATCCCCAAGTTGAACGCCGACTTCAGCAGCAGCGCGACATCCTCCCCCGTGACGTCCGAGTACGTCTTCAAATGAAACGGGTTGCCGCTCGACAGCATAGCTTCCAGTGGTCGGTCGCCGATAAACAGCATCTCCCGCTCCTTCTTGAACTGCATCACACTCTCCGGCAGCGGGAAGATAGCACTCCCTACGTGCTGCGGCAATTGCAGCGATGCAAAGCGTCCAAACTGCTCCGACAGCGGCGTGAACGTTTTCTCCACCAACTCTTCGAGCGGCTTACTGCTTACGTCAAAATTCGGCAATGAAAACCCATAACTCTGCACCTTTCCTTCACTGCACAACGTCTCGAGCGTATCGCAAGTTTTCTTGAGCTTCTGCATCAGATCGCCGTGGTTTTCTGGGCGCAGCGCCAGCTCGTCCGGGATCTGGCAGACCACGTGGTCCAGCGTCTCGACGTCCAGCTCCTGCCTCGTGATCTCAATGCCCTTGTGCACATAGTCCTCACTAAGTCTCTCGTCGGCCTGCGGGTCGGGCGGGTGCACCACATTGCTGCCAATGAGCGTGGACACCACGAAGCACTCGCGCGGCACGTCCAGGTCCTTCACAGCCTCGTTGAGCGCCAGAGCTTCCACGTACGCCTGCTTCTCGTCGGCCCGCGTGGTCACCGCCGGGTTCACGGCCGCCTGTAGAAAGTTGCTGTTGTATGCAGCTATCAACGCCTTGCTGGAGTCCACGCGCGGCATGTCCTTGGCCCATAGAGCGGGGCTGCCGATGCCTCTCTGGGCCACGTGCAGCCATTGCGCATCGGCTCCAGGCTCGCTCACGCGCAGCCTGGCGCTCTTGGTTGGCATGAAGGGAGAGCGAGTCACGAAGTCCTCGGTCGCGGGGCCAGAGGCGCGGCCCGTGTGTAGCTGCGCGCAGCGCAGCGGCAAGATGCGCACAGACCGTGGCGCGCTGATAGACCGCAGCATTTTACCACAAATTGTGTGGTTTTAACCGTGTTGGTTTCACTGTGCTAGCGAGGTAATCGAAGGTAATCACAATTTCCATAAGCTTAATTCAATCCAATGTACCGGTATATGGAGTGTATCTGTAGTGGGCGGCAGGTATTTACCAGCTTGACCTCACCGCAAAGACCTCGAGTGAGGTGAACAGATAGCCAGCTCTGGCGTAGAGTGAAAGCTCTGGTGCAGAGTGAGGTTGACTAGGAATAACAGACAGAGACCCTCCGATGGTACAGGGCCGCCAGGTCTGGACATTGGATGCAGGATCTGTTCTACCGGCAAGACAGCCAGGTTGCCTTGCCGCGTTGCATAAGAAGTTAGTATGGGCTAGTGTATATTCTACCTTGCATGAAGGGCAACGTCAGTAGCGGGTGGCTTCCGTCTACGACAGTCCGTACATCTGGGAGCAAGTCTGGGCAAGCCCGAGCTGGTAAGCACCAGACTCGGAGGCTAGCTTGGTCCCTCTCTTTCATCTCTCAGTTTCCTATATTCCTCCTGACTAGCAAGTTAGGGCTTGGAATACACTAGGCCTCTATTTGTGTGGGTTGGTCCCCACCTATCTGTCTTAGAGTTTCGGTACCCGGGAAACACTACAAAGAATTCTTTAGTAGAATTGACCACTGCGGCGGAGCCAACAACCCGACGGCGACACACAGTGGACCGAACCATTCCAACATCGGCGAGCCCAAGCACGAGCTGGACGACATCGTCGGTGGACTACTACGACCCAGAGCAAGATGCGAGCTACTGGATCGGACGGGCCCAGGGGGTCTGTCCCACTCTTCACTCCGATGCTCCCACCCATGATCGAGTCCGTGTCTCATGTGGCACTCGTCAAGTGGAAACGCGAGCGGCGCGAGTACGAGCAAGTAATGGAAGCTCGCTGCAGAGTGACCGGCGAGGATTACGCGGCGGTGGTGCAGTCTGTCCATGACTCCTTCGAGCCTCGACTGCTTGAGGTATTCTGCCAACTTCCGCTCAACCTAGAGCCTGATGAAGCTACGGAGGGCATGCTGATCGCGGAGATCGAGAGCATCGTGGGCAGTATCAAGAACACGGTGTTGCCGGACATCAAGGCGCTTTTCAAGAAGGAGTTGCGCATGAACCGCGACGAGAGTGACGTGAACGCGCGTCTAATGGACTACTTCAAGTCGTTCAACAACATCGTCGATGACAACGGGTTGACAGAGATCTTCAGCGGCATCAACGGCACGAAGGAGAAGTGCCAACGCTTGGTCTCCAGCCTGTGGCCTGCAGCACTCCAGGAGGAGGTGAAGCAGTGTCAGCGTTTCACGCACGCGGACGCGGCGAGTGACCCGCGCAAGCTGTTCCGACTCATCCTGGAGAAGGCGACGGAGTTAGAACGGCCGTTCCACTGGCTGAAGCTGCGGAGCGATTCGCCGAGATCTGGCAAGGCGAAGCTGCAGGCCAAGCCAGCAGCAGGATCGAAGCGACGCTGGGAGGAGAAGCCGCCAACCAAGACTTTGGTTCTGAGCCCGGCGTTGAACGCCAGCGAGGGCAAGTCCGAGAGGAAGGCGACGCACCAGAAGACGTCCAAGCTTTCGTCGAAGCCTCCGCCTGGACCATGCCCGAAGTGCCAAGAACTGCATTGGTTGCGGGAATGTCCAACTGCGACGCAGAAGGACAAGGAGGAGTTCTGGGCCAAGATCAAGGAGTCCAGGAAGAACAAGAAGTCCAAAATCAAGCGGCTTGGAGAGCTGCTGCCGACCGTTGACCGAACGGTGACGTTGAACGGCAAGCTGGAGCTGCCCTACTGCCCGGACACCGGGTCGGACTACACGGTGATCGGGCGCTCGCACTGGAACGAGTTGAAGGCCTTGGATCCCAGTGTGGAAGCTGTGGAGCTTGAATGCCCGATTGAGAACAAGACCTTTGGGTCCAAGACGGTGATGGCCAGGTACAAGGTCACGCTGCACGTGATGATGCACACCGCTGTGTGACCGGTGGAGCCGATGAACGGCGTCGAGGTTCTCGTGGTAGATGTCGATGATGGGGAGTTCATCGTCGGCAACGACTTACTCACGTCACTGGGCATTGACGTTGATCGACAGCTGCAACAGCTAGCTACGCGGAGCGATGACGAGACAAGCGGTGACCCGATTGATCTAGAGGTAGACGAGATGCCGGTCAAGCTCGGCGAGATGGAGCCGAGTGGGGATGCTAATGTTTTCGCTGCTGTGGAGCGATTGATTGATCGAGCCATGGAACGTGGGTTTCCAGTGAAACATGTGGAGACACTGCGCACGATCGTGCACGCTTACGATATTTGGCGTCTCGAGCTGCGTGATGATCCGCCGGCCAGCGTGCCACCTCTCGAAGCGCATCGGAAGGACGGGGCTCGTCCAACAAAGTGTAAGCCCCGGAAGTATCCTCCGCATGTTCGAGCATTCTTACGGGAGTTTAACGATCGTCTTGTGGAATTAGGACTGGTATATGAGAACCCTAAGAGTCGATGGGCGAGCCCTGTGGTGCCGGTCAAGAAATCAGCGGAATTGATGGACTTGCGCCAGGCGATCGACTACCGTGCCCGCAACGAGCAGACTGAAGTCATGGCTGCAGTGATGCCGATTCTTTCTCTAGTTCTGGAAAACGCACATGGAATGAAGCACTTTGGACTCTTTGATTTCCTTAAGGGATTCTGGCAACTTCCTTTGGCTGAGATGTGCCAGGAGTTCATGTCCTACATGACGGACGAGAAGATTTTCACTCCTCGCCGTGTGCCTCAAGGTTGTGCTGATGCTGCTATTCATTTCCAGAACACTATGGAGGAGTGTTTTGCGAGCCTGCTCTACAAGCACTTGCTGATCTGGATTGACGACTTGCTACTGTACGCTGACGACATCGAAGTGTACCTGCAGAAGCTCTCGGAGTTGTTTTCGCTGCTCAACCAGTTCGGGCTGAAGCTGAGCGTCAAGAAATCGAGCCTCTACCAGACGGAAGTCAAGTGGTGTGGTCGATTGATCAACGAGCATGGAGTGCGTCATGATCCGAAGCGGATCGACACTCTACGGTCTCTACCTTACCCGACGACTGCTGGAGAGCTACAGCAGTTCGTCTGCGCCATCAACTGGATACGCGAAAGCCTCGTGGACTTCGCTCGACAGGTCTCACCGTTGCAACGCCGTCTCGATGAAGCTTTGGCCAAAACCAAACGCACTCGACGTGCTGCTGCCGGGATTGAGATCGACCTGACCGCGGGAGAACGTGCTGCTTTCGACAATGTGAAGGAGATGCTGGCAATGTCAGCAACCCTCGCCTTCCCGGACGACACGGCCACGACGTGCCTGTTTACGGACGGATCCGATGTAGGCTGGGCTGCTATCGTTACCCAAGTCAAGGCGTATGACCCCAAGTGTCCAGCCACCGAGCAACAACACCAACTTATTCAGTGCATGAGCGGGACTTTCTCCGGTAGCCAGTTGAACTGAGAAGGAGGCCTTGCCCATTGTGCTGACCTGCGAGAAGATGGACTACCTGTTGTTGCGGCCTCAGCCGTTTTGCATGTTCTGCGATCACCGCAACTTGATCCACGTTTTCGCGCCGCACGAGAGCGTGAAGAAACACATCAAAGGCAAACTGTTACGGTGGGCGATGAAACTAATGAACTTTCGGTATGTTGTAGAGCACGTACCGGGTCCGGACAATGTCTGGGCCGACATGATCTCCCGCTGGGCAGGCAATCATGCTCAAATGGCCGTGGCGAAGCGAATCAAGACGGTCCGCCACCAGCCACGACCGACCAGCCATCTCCTACGGCCTCTCGGTGCTTACCAGCTCGGGCTTGCCCAGACTTGCTCCCAGATGTACGGACTGTCGTAGACGGAAGCTACCCGCTACTGACGTTGCCCTTCATGCAAGGTAGAATATGCACTAGCCCATACTAACTTCTTATGCAACGCGGCAAGGCAACCTGGTTGTCTTGCCGGTAGAACAGATCCTGCATCCAATGTCCAGACCTGGCGGCCCTGTACCATCGGAGGGTCTCTGTCTGTTATTCCTAGTCAACCTCACTCTGCACCAGAGCTTTCACTCTACGCCAGAGCTGGCTATCTGTTCACCTCACTCGAGGTCTTTGCGGTGAGGTCAAGCTGGTAAATACCTGCCGCCCACTACACAGCCCCCCCAAGCTTGGCTTCACCGCCCAGCGCGCCAGTCTCCGCCATCAGCAGCGTGGTTGCCCACCGTGCTACTGATGCTGGTCTTGGTCCTTGTGACGTTGGCTGGTGCGGCGTGTCCTCGCGGTCTGGGACCGCGTCAAGCATCCTGCAGGTCGAGGAGACCCAGTCACAGACTGTCCTTGACTCTCTTGTTGGCCATCATTGGCCACGACGTCCTGCTGTCCATCAGGCTCTCGCGCAGATCGGTGTCGGCGTTTACCGGCCCTCTGCTGTCCTTCTAGCTCACTCGCAGGTGCTCGTCGTCGTCGAGACCGCCGGCGTCTTGTCGGTCCAGAGGAATCCATTGACTCGCTCCTTGGTCCCGCTGTCGAGGTGGGCAGATGGCGGTCGTGCCACGCAATGCTCCACCGGTCTGTTGCTTCGTCCAGTAATCCATGAGCTGCTGGTCCTCAGCTTGTTGAACGTACGTGTCCACCAGAATCTGGATCTCCTTGGCGAGATCAGTCAGAGGCTCGTACAAGTCTTCAATCTGCTGAAGGCCCTTCCATCCGACACAAACTTCGTAGTCCTCGATCTCCGAGTTCCACCTGTGGCTCTTCAACTTGTACACAGCGAGCACGATGCCTTGCGCAGATACGTGCTCCAACAGCTCGTCCGTCACTTCCAAGCTGTCGTCCGCATACATCTTCAACCGAGAGGCGTGAACATCCAGCTCATCTCCCGTCACTAAATGCTGTACACGAAATGAGTGCGCGTCCGCCCGCGTCACGCGGTACGGACCCACCCAAGTCACCTGCAAGTTGTTGCCCCGCATCTCATCTACTCGAGAACGTAGCACGTAGTCGCCCACCGTGGAGTTCACCAGGTTCTCGCCGCGTTCTCTCTTCTTGTTGAGTAGACGCTGCTTCAGTCGCTGGTCTTCATCCGCACAGTGCATCTCGTGGATGCTCTCCCTCAGTTGCTCCAGGTAGCCCTCAATCTCCGCTGTCTCTGGGACCGTCTATAGCTCCTGTGTCTCAGGCAGGTAGAATTCCCGGAGAGGCGTGGGGTTCTGCAAACCTGTGAAGAGCTCCGTGGGCGAGTAGTTGCCCAGGGATGGCACCGCCGTATGGTTCAGGCTGGCTTGCACCATAGGCACCAGATACACCCAATTCTTGTAGCTCACTTTGTAGGCAAGGATCATTGCACGGATGACCTGCAGGATGTCGCGGTTTACACGTTCCACCGACCCGTTTATCCAGGGACAGTACACAGGCGTGAAATTCTGCTGCGTCCGCAGTCGTCGGCTCAACTCCGCGATCACCTCGTTCTTGAAGTGAGTCCCGTTGTCAGATACCCAGTCAGGTGGTACACCAAATCGTGAGTGCTAAGCCAATAGATCTTCCGCTGTGACTCTGCTGTCCGCCGTGTCCGCTACCACCAGGTCACAGTAGTGTGTAGCATGGTCTTTCAAGACCAACAGATACTTGCTCTCTCCATAGCTGGGGCCCATAAAGAGGAAGTCGAAGTGCAAGACTTGGTTGCGTCTACTGCAGTCGATCAATAATCTTCCCCCCCTGTACTGCTTCCCGGGTCGTAGTCACCAAAAGTCAACACACGGCGATGCGGGG
Organism: Phytophthora pinifolia; assembly: GCA_000500225.2. Classification (NCBI taxonomy): domain Eukaryota; phylum Oomycota; class Peronosporomycetes; order Peronosporales; family Peronosporaceae; genus Phytophthora; species Phytophthora pinifolia. The sequence goes on along the minus strand of KV737484.1, from coordinate 1,826 downwards.
GCCAACCCGCACGGAAATAGGGCCTAGTAGATTAGATGTCTTGGTGTCTACGCAGATTGAAGAGTGAGAGGTGTGGAGAGACTGCGGGTGCTGATGGTAACCAGCCCGAGCTTCTCCTGGACACGATCTCTGAGAGGCGGTCTGTCGTAAGCAGAAGCCACCTGCTTGACAGACCACCGAATGCAACATGTAACTCCCGAGGGGAAACATGCAAGCCACTAGATCCTATGTAGCTCGGTAAGTACGAGTTGCCCTTACCGGCATCACAGACTGCACCCATTGCCCTTGGTCTGGAGGCCGTCGGACACATCGGGGTGCGGTCATAACATGTAGGTTCGTCATCGCTGGGCGGCTGAGCCTGCCGCTCACCGCCACATCTGGATGTCTTCGACAAGCTGGGCCGCGGTGATCCAAGCTGAATGCCTAGGAATCACTACACAGCCCCCGAAGCTTGGTTCACCGCGTGTCTCGATCGCTCACCGCGCAGCATGACTAGCTGCGCTGGTCTTGGTTCTTGCGACGGCGAGATGTACGGCTCGTGGTGCCACCGGAAGTCGTCCTGACACCGGTGGCTGCGGTATGTGACCGCGTCTGGTAGCCTCCAGGTCGGCGGGGTCCGTGTCCCGCGCCGGTCCCAGCTTCAGCTCGTCCCAGACGTTGTTGTGCTCCTGCTCGGGGAGCTTCGTCTTGCTGCTCTCCAGGTGCCTGGGCAGCTCGCTTGCGCTTCATGCCGGAGCGCCGCTTGCCTTGGGAAGCCCGGCCCCTGTTGGCACGCGAAGTGGTCGAGACAGCCTGCCGCTGCTCGCCGCTTGAAACTGTAAGTGCCGCCTGCCGCGGTGCATCACTTACCGCTGTTGGTGCCGCCTGCCGCGGTTCACCACTGGTGGCCGGAGATATCGCCTGCCGCGAATCTCCATCGTGCTGTAGCTGCTTCCAGGCCTCCGTGAGCGCCGGGTCGTTCGCCTTCTGCACATAGTTGGTCACCAGCACGCGGATCTCCTTGATGAGGTCAGTCATCGGCTCATACGAGTCTTCGACGGGCTGTAGTCCTTTCCAGCCGACCTGGATCTCGAAGTCCTTGATGTCGTCGTTCCACTTGTGGCCCTTGAGCTGGTCGATGGCCAGCACGATGCCCTGGGCAGACACGTGCTCCAACAGCTCGTCGGTCACCTCTAGGCTGTCGTCCGCGTAGAACTTGAGCCTCGAGGCGTGGACGTCCAGCTCCTCGCCGGTCACCAGGTGCTGCACGCAGAACGAGTGGGCGTCGGCTCGTACAACYCGGTACGGCCCGACCCACGTCACCTGGAGCTTGTTGCCGTGCTTCTCGTCGACGCGCGATCGTAGGACGTAGTCGCCGACGGCGAAGTTGATCAGGTGGTCTCCACTCTCCTTCTTCTTGTTCGGGCGTTGTTTCAACCGCTTGTCCTCCACGGCGCAGTGCATAGTCTGGATGCTGGCGCGCAGCTCGTCCAGGTAGCCGTCGATCTCCGGCGACTCCGGGATGTCCAGCAGCTTGTTCTGGTTCGCCAAGTAGAACTCGCGCAGTGGCGACGGGTTCTGCAGGCCAGTGAACAGCTCCAGTGGAGAGTGGTTCCCTAGCGATGGAACTGCGGTATGGTTGATACTTGCTTGCACCAGGGGTACCAGGTAGACCCAGTCCTTCTGGCTTATCTTGTACGTGAGAATCATCGCCCTCACGACTTGCAGGATGTCCCTGTTCACGCGCTCAACGGAGCCGTTGATCCAGGGACAGTACGCGGGCGTAAAATCTTGCTGCGTGCGCAGCCTGCGGCTCAGCTCGGCCACCACTTCGTTCTTGAAGTGCG